>CAJNIZ010026668.1:0-141875 GCA_905231905.1 Symbiodinium pilosum | reverse complement strand
TCTTGCGACGGCACATTTCTCCTGCTGCCCCCATAACCAAGAAAAATGGGCCGGAGCTGCCAGGAGGCCCTTGGGAAGTGCCGGGAAGGCCCCGGGAGGTCTCTGGGTGCGCCTGGAAGGTCTCTACCACCACCAAGGTGCCAGAGGTCCAGGGGGGCGACCTGTGGTGAAGGGTTTGGGCTTTACTCGAAAACTCCCATTTGGTCAATGCGTCAGCAATAACAGCGAACATCAGAGCATGTTCCATCTTGGCAGTCGCAACCTTGCATGTTTCTGCCTAAGCTTTGGAATAAAGGTAAAGGTACAAGAAATCAGGTACAAGATTCTTTGTGAGGGGTGCGTTGCTTAATTCAGATACATACTACATAATACATTTCCGTATACTATAGTATACTTTAGCATATTATGATATATCATAGCATACTCTTATACTACTATATACGAGCTTAAGACTTAGATCTAGGTCAATCATCTCCGTACTCAGAAAGATTCCTGCGTCCTCAGCCCTGAGATATTCAATTGTCAGCACGAGATTATTTAGGGGCTTGGGTTTAGGGTTTAGGGTTCCTTGAGACTGATCACTGAAGCAGGCATCAAATCTTACTTCATTTGTGCATGCCAGAAGCCGTTGTTGAAACCGCAGAATTGGTACCTGCCCAGCATGCAGGGCTTTCAAAAAGGGACCCTTAGGAACCCTAGGAAATTGTGGACTACTGAAGGATTATGGGGGTCCCAACGTCGGGCTCTATAAAGGCAATGTTGCAGATCCCTCACACTTGGCAAGCCTGAGGTCCCCCAGCTACCAGCCTAACCCAAAGGGTCCAAATTACCTCCATAGTACAAAGTATGGTTTCTGTAGTAGGAGGTTACCTTAAAGTTTGGACATGTATTCCCTATATATGTGCTTAAGAGCTTTTGGGTAAGGACCTACGTTCGAAGCCTAGGTACTTCAAATGCTGGGCATCTGTACCCTCGAGTGGTAGAAAATTCGTGGATTTAGGGTTTATGGTTTAGGGTTTTGTTCTGATCGCTGGCTTGCCAAGTAGCTCTCTTGAAGTTCTTTCAGGATTTTTCGGAGAAGGATTGGACTCTGAAAGCTATGCCATAGCGTGGGGTTCAGGATGTAAGGCCATTTAGGGCTTGTGCGGGCTTAGGCATTGCCATGATATTTATTATCATGGTCATGATGCTGCTTTAGAGTTTAGGGCTTGAGGATGATGATGGTTATGATGATGATAATGTTTAATGTCGTTCCTCCTGATCTCCAGGACTCCCTCCCTGGTCAAAATCTTTAACCAGCTTCAAGCCAAAACTCCAAACTAATTTGGGTTGCTGTAGGAATTCAGTTTTGAATCAAGTCACCATTTTATGGGCATGCCCTAACTCTAGAATTTCCTTATTATAGTAACTTAGCCAAACTTCCTCAAAGGCAACCCAGTAATAAAGAGATGTTAGTTGTCCCGATAGGCATCATTTGACTATAATGGGGTCGTAAGTGTTGCTTGGGGGAACTATATCCTCGCATCTGATACCCTGGGCTCCAAGCATACCCAGGAATAGGAGAGCACCCTACGCTCTTCCCCATATAACCCCAATAGTTTTGGGGGGTAAAATATGGAGGTACAAAGCGGAATGGGAAAGAAGGCGGACACTACAATATTTCTGTAGGGATTGTATAGGCTTTTGGGATATAACCCATTAACAGAATCCTGATATATGCGTGAACGGGGGCCCCATGGATCCCCTATAATCCCTTGGTTTAGGGTAGAGTGTCCCCTAAGCGCCCCCCCTCCCCCCCCTTGTTTTGAAACTCTCCTAAACCCTAAGCGCATCACTCTCTACAAGCCCTAATTATGTAATCCCAGTTTCCATGTCAGGCTACATTTTCACTTCCATTTGATGCTCATTTATTTTGGGATATTTCGAAGTTGCAGCCTGGACAGTGTGAACCCTAATCCCAATGAGCCCCAAGCCCTAAACCCTAATCCCTAATCTCTAAACTCTACATGTCTCTATATGATCCCTATATAACCCTATAATATCCCGAAACTCGGAAAGGTGGAAGCAGATCAAGACTCCCCGACGCAACCAGGCAGGAGGATTGCTGCTTCACAGTTTGTGAGCCAAGGTTAAGGCTGTGGGGTCACATAATATTGCAATAGAATCCCCAATATAATATACTGTATATCCATTTTCTCTTCCATTGTTCCCTATACTATCCCCAATATAGTATGCTATGTAGTAGTTTCCATTTTCTTTTCCATTAGTCCCTATATGTAAATCTCTACTAACTCCATAGTGTAGACATACTGGTGGGTGTTGGTGGTTGGCAGTGGCCATGGCCGTGGCCGTGGCGGGGGTGGTCGCGGTGGTGGGGGCGCTCGCAGCGGCCGTGGCGGTGGTGGTGCTGGTGCTGGTGCTTCCGCTGCTGCGGCTGGTGCTGCTGGTGCTGCTGCTGGCGGTTGCGGCGGCGGTGGTGGTGGCGGTGCGGGCGGCGGCGGCGGCGGCGGCGGTGGCGGTGGCGGTTGCGTCTCTTTAAGAGTAAGAGGAGTAGGAACAGTAAGAGGAAGAGGAAGGCGAATGGTAGTAGTTAGGGCAGATGGAGGGGTTTAGGAGTGGGGTTCCGGCAGAATGTACTGGGATTTGGGTTTACCCTTTCCAAAACAACCCATCAAATCCCAAATTAGGGTCTGCATGGCCTATCCTGTTACACAGCGGCAACATGGGGTTCCATTTGTTTGTTGGGGGGGGAGAGGTAGGGCTACGGCTTAGAGCTTTGTCCTTTTGTGGCGCTGCTCACAACTTGCTACTCAACCCTTTGGATGGAAACAGTTGCAATCCGATTTCAGAGACTTCTGCCATCTCTTGGACCTTTCCCCCTCACAGCATCTGCCCTTAGAAGATGTCTTTATTCAGGGGCTATTGCAACTCCTATTACCTGTTGTGGTAACAATTACTGTAAGGGGCAATGACCTCAGCTATCTCCATGATTTGGTGCCGGTGCCATCCCCACATGTCTTTTGCAAAAACCGTAGAGCGGAACCCTTTCAACTCTAAACAACGCAAAGCCTAACCTGAGCCTGGATCTCAAACTAGCAATTGCTTCCGGCCATTACGTGCTCATGCCTTGTAGGGTTAAGGGTCTGCTGTTTGGGGTTCAGGGTCTGCTTTTTTTTGGATTTAGGGTTTAGGGTTTTGGGTGTGGGGTCTGGGGTTTGGGATTTAGGGTTTCAGGTGTAGGCTTCAGGGTTCGGGGCTTAAGGCTCTTCGTTGTAAACAGGCGAATAGATCCCTATAGTAAGCCCCACAATCCTTCACACTCATCCCCATAATGGTCCCAAAGCCCCTTCCCCCATTCATAGCTAAGCATGTGCAAGAATATCAACCTTCTGCGCTCCCCAGCATGCAGTATGTCCCCCAATCCACGTTGGCTGCTTGCACTCTACAGGTAATATCCAATATGATGGTGTGGACAGGAGGGAGGGGCGGGTGTCTGATTTTTCCAGGGAGCTAGTAGCCGGCAAAACTCCGCTGACAAGGGATTGAACCATATCAAAGCATCATAGCTGAGCCTCTAGGCCCCCATGCGCATCCGTAACTTTCATGAAGAATGGATGACAAGCATGCCCACCACAACAAAGGACAAAGGCACAAAAAGACCAGAAACCCTAAACCCTAAACCCTAAACCCCATATTCCCTATATACCCCTAGAGAACCCCTATATTACCCCTATAAGCATCCCCAATGAGCATGGCACCGTCCACATCTCTGACTTCAGCAGGCTTCAGCTTCTCCCGGGGGATGTGGGGTGGTATCTCCTGGCGAGGCTTGTGCGGAGGCATCTTTGAAGGAAACCTCATTCTGAAGCCCGCGAAGCCTTTCGGGCCACAAGTTTGGGCACAAACATGTGAGCTATAGTCCAAACTCCTAGTATCCTTCTTAATATCCGCTATAATAATCCCCTATATGATCCCCTTTGTAACCCCTTTTAAGGAGTTCTCACTATAGCTCATATTATCCCCTATATAATCCCAGTTTCCATTTCATTTTCCATTTTCTTTTCCATTTGATTCTCCATTATTGGGGATAATATGCCCTAAACTCTAAACCCTAAACCATAAACCCTAAAACCCTAAACCCTAAACCCTAAACCCTAAAACCCTAAACCCTAAACCTATATATCCAGCTTTTCCCTGAGACATAGGCTGTCTCGCGGACGTGCATCCCATTGCCTCCCCAACCCTCTACGACTCGCTTAGGGATTTAGGGTTTTACGGATTTAGGGTTTAGGGATTTAGGATTTAGGGTTTTACGGATTCAGGGTTTTACGGATTTAGGGTTTAGGGATTTAGGGTTTAGGGATTTTGGGATTAAGGTTTAGGGCTTTGGGTTTAGGATCTAGGGTTTTGGGTTTAGGTTTTAGGGACCCTCAGCACCCTATACCTCTGCCGCTGGCCCAATCCAGGGCATCCTAACTCAGGCCAATGATCGTAAGAATAGTAATACTAGTAATGATGGTAATGATAGTAATAGTGGTAAAAAAGCAGGTATAATGGTAATAGTAGTGATAACAATAGTAATGAAAGTGACAGTAGCAAAGGTGCGAATAATAGTAGGATAATAGTAATAGCAATAACAATTGCAAATAGTACTAGTAGTTGGTTCAGTTTGGTAGGCTTTGAAGCATTGGCATGTTAAGTTCCTTGAATATCGTGTTCCAGCAAACATACAGGTTTGCAGTTTGATGTTGCACTCATTTTTGCCAAGGGACTCTCTTCAATGAGTTAAGCCGCCGCTTAAACAGTTTCGGCTTATTGTTTCACGACTCTGTTTAATGTGTTTTGGTTTTGGGCCCCTAACCAAATCCAGTCCATTCCCCTTTAAAGTAATCCAGGCAGGGCCTCCGCAGGGCCCTCAGTACCGTGGGAGCCTTATTGAGGACTCCTATTTCTAATTTTCTGGAGGACAAGTGGAGGGGGGTATAGATATTAAAGAGAGTACCATATGACTTGAATTTCGAAAAATGGCTCACGCCTCATGCCTGCCTGGCTACCCGGAAAAAGAAACACTTGCCAATTCTCAGGGCTGCCCCAATAGTCGAGTCTGAGCATCCCCTTAATGTCCCACCTTTACACGCAAAATCCGTCGTCCTAAATGCCGTTCTCCTGCACTCCGAACTGAATTCTCTCACCTTAAGAAATCTTCCCAGTGGTATGACTCATATTGCTATGTGGCTCCTGACCCGCTGCGGCCGCAGCAGCAACTTGTGCTGCGTACTGGCCAGCGTTAATCGGCTTTAAGGCTTCGGGTTCGAGATTAAGGCCTAGGTTGGCTGGTACAGGGTTTAGGTCTTCGGGGTTTGATTTTGTTCCTGTTCTTACTGGTGATTTGTGGGGATGAAGGAGCGGAAAAGAGAACTGAACTGCTATATAGTCTTTAATAAGAACCCAATTGCATCCAATCCGCTGTCATGTTTGCTGCTTCTGCTATTATGAGAAGAGAGCGGGTACGAGTCTTGATATCAGTAGCCAAGGCCTCTTTCAAGGGGGCACTAGGGGGGGGGGGAGGCCGAACTGGGAATGGAATGATCTCAAGTAATGTGGGTATATAACGTGGGTATATTACAAGGTACTTCCTGCTGTATGTGTCCTAGGCACAGGCAGTACCGTGGCGTGATGAATCTTTTGTCTTCGAAAACCTGGCAATGACACATAATAGCAATACTAGTCACAATACTAATAACAGCAAGTGGCAGTAAGTAGAATAATGATCGTAGTAATAAAGCCTATGCTTCTTCTCTGTGGCAAAGCCACTGGAACTCAATGTTTGAACCATCATCATTCAGCAGTGACCCCAGACCACTAGTTCCCAACCCCAAGCCCAATATCCCAAATTGCTGAACCTTTAGTCGCTAAACTCTGAATCAACCCTTAAGCCCTAAACCTATGCCCTCTGAATGAGCCGCAGTCTCTGGTTTTCTTGGCCCAATTTAGTATGCCCCTATTGAGTAGTGTTTTTTGCTGGTTGAACCTATTAAGATAATATTCCTTATATAAAATACTATACCCCAAAGGAGGATATAATCTTACTCTACATTGGGTACCATAGTATCCCCCAAATAAAATACTACTCTATTGGACCACAAAAAATTTCAAAGACCTGTGGGTGCACCCTAAACCCTAAACCCTTGAGCCCAAGGATGAATTTTGATCCCAGCTTGTTAGGACTCAAGACTGCTGTTTGTACATGTATTGGGGTTATATAGGGTAATGGAAAAGAAAATGGAAACTCCTATAATGGGGTTATATAGGGTTTAGGGTTTAGGTGGATCATCTCTATGAATATGGATACACATATATCTTGTTCATTACTCCCCCTATCCTTTTGGTATAACCTCTGCCTTCATCCTTCTCCTCCTCCAGACTTCCTTCTTGCCTCTAAACTCAAGATATGGTGGTTTCCCAGAATTTGGGGTACCATTTTGGGGGTCCCCAAGATAAGGATTATAGTATATTGGGGTCTATATTGGGGTTCCTTTATTTTGGGAAACTACCATATTAATCAAAAGCCACAACTCCGCCGGAGCTGCATCGCGGCCTTGCTCAAGGCAAAGGGCATTACCATGGAGTACGCAGGGACCATACAGGGTTCATTCATGTAAGGGATTTCTGAGAAATTGCGCATCCTTCGCAGCTATAGGCAGTTGACAATACAGCATTTCATCACTACATCTAGCTGCAGTGAAGCTGACGCTAAGTTCAGCTGTACTCCGTAGACTCTTGCCACAGCGGGCCCCGAAGCATTGCAGGAGAGATGCACCATGCTTATGAAAGCTTTACCTTGCTCTCTGTTCCACTGCAAAGCTCAGGAAAACAGCAACTCAAGGCATGACATTACTGTACATTGAGCTTCCAGGTTCCCTTCAGCTGGCCCAGACTGCGGATATACAGCTTGCATGATTCTGAAGTCCACTTTCTCACAACAACCGCTGGCATAGCGACAAGGGCTTTCAGATGAGAGTGTTGGTCGGGTCTAATACATCGACTGAATCCCAAGCCCATCGCGTCTAGGGTTTAGCTACTGAAAACTAAACCTGGATCAAACAAAAAACACCCTTCCTGTACCCGAAGGGGAGTCAAAAACAAACAGCCCCAAAGGCAGGATCCGACTGTCACAAAACTCTTATGGGGGCCGCTGTTATAGGGGTTGGGGGTTACCAACATCTGCTTATCATATCACAGTTGCTGGAAACACCTGTCCCCTAGATGGGCCCTAAGATACGCCCCCGTCTTGGTTAAGTATTCGCTAAGGTTTCTCTTTAAAAGGACGTTTTTGCGCAACCTCCAGAAACCTCAGGTGGTACTGTGTATTCGCAAATAGGGGCACCCCAATATAGACCCCAATAATCCTGATTTTAGGGACCCACAATAAAGTGTTCCCAAATCTTGGGAATTCCTAAACCCGACAAAAACCATTTAAAGGCACCCCTACTTTTGGGAAACCCCCATGTAGACCTCCTCCTAAACCCTAAACCCTTGACCCCAACTCCAATCCCTAAACCCTAAACCCCAAGCCCTACACCCTAAACCCTAAAACCTAAACCCCTAAACCCTAAACCGAAACCCCAATCCCTAAACCCTAAACCCTAACTCCCAATCACTAAACCCTACACCCTACACCCTAAATCCCACTCCCTAAACCCGAAACCCTCCCAGGACCAGGAGCTGGGGGCGGGGCTCTCCTCGGGCAGCCGATGCGTTGGCTCGGCCTCCGCTTCAGGCTCCGTCGGGGCCTCGGCCCGGAGGTACGTGGCTAAAGCTTAAAGAAGGGTTTAGGTTGGGTACGGCCCCCACCCAGTAACAGTCTATATTAGGGATCCTATTAAGGGCTATATATAGATATATAACTATATTATAAACATTATCCAACTGTTACTGAGGGGGGGGGCAGTATCCAAGGTTTAGGGTTAGGGGGAAAGGGTTTAGGGATTGGGGTTTAGGGTTTAGGCTTTGGGGATAAGGGTTTAGGGCTTTAGGGCTTAGGTATCGGGATTCAGGGATTGGGCAAAAGTGCTTCTGCGTTGGGATAGTCGTAAACATTGTGTGTTTGCGCCTCTTGGGTCATAGGTATAACCAAAAAAATGGCGATGAGCTTCCCTGAATCCTGAGCCCCATACCCTACACACGAAACTTGTTCAACTTTGACTGGAAAAACTCCTCCAGGCCCGCGGCTACCGTGCTGCCGGCACCCGTCACGGCGATGGACACGGCGGACTGATCGGTCGCAAAACAACCAGAGAGCCTAATCTCTCTTAATTAAGATGGGTCTAGGCCCGATATCTTGGGCACTGCCCCCACCCTTGAGGGCTATATATGACGATGAAATAAACATTCTCCAACTGATACAGTGGGAGAAGTACCCAACCAATATCCCTGAAGAAGGGAATCAACCCTAAATATCCTTAAATGATACTAGGATCCCTACTATATATATATATACTACTTAATGGATAGGATCCCCAATATGAGTTAGGTACATTCCCTACTTAAGGGATATTGGGCTTTCTGGGAAGACAGTGGGTCGCATGGAGGCTGTAAATAGCGTGCATAGTACAGACAAGCGCGAGGCTTGCTGGAGGCATATAGAGGGGTAGAGTGAGTATGAGAAGGGGGTACTTAGATTTATTCTGGCTATCTAGGGGTACCCAAATCGCACACCCAAACATCATGGCTTCACGAGGCATAAAAACAATATGTGGCGGTTGTTCAAAATTCCCTTTCTGGGATTTGGCCAACTTTAGCGAAAATGTGTAATCCTTTCGCGTCTTCTTTCGCCAAACTGTCGCGAGTCCTGTAAACCAGCTGAAATGGTCACCCAAGTATAAACCGAAGACAAGGACCTTTAGAACAAGCCTCACATGTGACAATGTCCTCACGCGTAAATTGGCACCCTGGATCCGCAGCAAGAGCTTTCTCTGCGTCTGGCCTCCTTCGCTGCTCTAGCGGCTTCGTAGGCTTCGCTTGCAAGCTGCTTCCTCTCCTAGCAGGTAAAATTTCCAAAAATGCCTTTGGTTGTTTTACCGCCGCTGCCGCAGAAACATACAAAGGCTGCAGAAGCAACAATCCCTGTGCGAGCGGGGTGACGACAGTATCAAGGAACCGTTTGCTTCATGTTGTTTCTGTCACACAGCGGCGCATGTACTAACATGCAGGATGTTCGCTCCTTCACTGTACCAGGATCTCCTCCAAGCTCTAGCATGTAGCGATAGCAGTCACCTGAATGCAGGCAAACAGAAGGACAGAGGAAGGAATGGAGGGAGTGGAACAAGGGATTCGTGGGACAGAATCGAGGGAGTCTCATGCGCCTGCCAGGGTTCTGTATACTAGCCTTTCACGAGCGCCAGCAGCTGGGAGCAGTCTCTCCTGCCAGGATCTGGCAGCTGTTTATTCTTCAAGAAGATGGGGATCTGACTGCAGTACCAAGTGGCTCTTCGCTATTCACCGGCAACATGTCGACCTCATTATAGCAGACATACATGTCAAAGTCCTCCAGCAATTGCAGCACCTTCTCAGGAGTGAGCAGCTGATGTTATCGTGCTGCAAGGTACAATCACTAGAAGGTCATAATTACTTCCTTGCGGCTGATTCGCCTGGCGAGACGCTGTGTGGCGTGAGATTTTTGCAAGAAGCGGATGCATCGTTGCTGCATTTCAACAATGATTCCCACATGTTCCCGCGGGCCCTATGGCATCCCATAAGAAACTGCACGGCAAAAACAATAAGAGACTACTGATCCTGGACAGTCCAAGGCCAAGCCACAGCAGACCCAGCAACGCTGTTTAGTCGCCCCACCTCGCGGCAGCAGACCTCCAACGCTGCCACCTTGTCGGTGGCATACTGCTCCTCAGAGACCTCCAACAAACTGAAAACGGATTCAGAACTAAAACTGCGCTTCTCCAGGACCTGATTTCGTTTGGAAGCGACCAAAGCTTTCAAGCTCTGAAGCTAGCGGCTTCGGAGCTTAGCCCTGAATTTTGAAGCTATGGGCTCCGCGCAATGCCCTGAAGCTAGTGAAGCCCTGCAGCTAGTGACTTAACGTGAAGGTCCGAAGCTCTGAAGTCAGTGGCTGCAGGGCTTGGTCTGGAAGTCTGAAGCCAGTGGCTTCGGCCGAAGCTCTGAAGCTAGTGAAGTACTGGCTTTGAGCTTCGCCTGGAATTCTCAGGCTGCGAGTAGTGGCTTCGGAGCTTCGCGCTTCAAAGCTAAAGCCTGTCTGTACCGCCCCTAGCGTGCAATCAACTATTTGTCTCTAGTCCAGTCGAGCCTCACGCCATGCTGCACGGAGGGCTCGAAGTCGGGCCTTGAAGGCGGAGCCTTTGATGACCCTACGCTATCTGACTTTCGCGGCATCTTCCAGATTCCTGGGGAGTGTTAGTCAGTGTTG
Source organism: Symbiodinium pilosum (assembly GCA_905231905.1). Classification (NCBI taxonomy): domain Eukaryota; class Dinophyceae; order Suessiales; family Symbiodiniaceae; genus Symbiodinium; species Symbiodinium pilosum. The sequence goes on along the minus strand of CAJNIZ010026668.1, from coordinate 131,434 downwards.
GTCTCTGAGCGGGGTCTAGCTAGTCTAGCCTAGCTGCTTTTTTGAAAATATTTCAGGCACAGTCCCTCAATGAGTCATTGCTCCCCGCTGTTGCTGCCTACTCTGCGTTTTGTAGAAAAAGTCTGAAAGCTCTCAATGGCTGCGTTGTTACTGGCGGCGACTATGTTTTACACAGACACTTTATGCTTTGGGGCAAGAAGCAGACCAGTTTGAATTCCTCGTCGGTGAGCACTGCATGCTGCTGTGCTAGGTCGTGAAGATGGCTGGCTGCCTCCTATTGAAGCTATCGCCCGACGAAACATATCCACTGACACCTGAAGTTTCTGCAGTTCGACCTGGACAGATGCGCTGGCAGTCCTTCAGCTCGTCCGACTCCATGGCCGCTTGTGCGGCGGCAAGCCTGACATTGCTAGACTGCTAGACATTGCTAGACCAGGGTCTGCAAGGATGCCAATCAAGCAAATGAAGGAAAATCCGAAGGGTCATCCATGCAAAATGCAAGCTGGTGGCAGGGCACAGCGGTCGTTTGTGAAGACAATGCACCACGGATCATTTGCCATGTTTGCCACGAAGTCTGTATCTTTCACCTCCTGCTGGCCAACCATCACCTTCGGTCCATGGCTCCACACATCATGAGGAGCCTGTGAACTTTTCACCAACAGCAAGGCACCTCACTACAGAAGCAGAAGCCAAACGCTGGTAAACTTAGGGGACATGAAACAATCCAGTGGCCTTTCCAGAGCGGGCCCGATGGCCCAGATAAGCCATGGCTGCTTTTCTCACATCAGCAACTGTTGCGGACCGATCCAGCTGGATCTCACATGTCACTCCAGCGAGGGTAGCTACGGACAATGTCACAAAGGAGTCCATGAGCCAAGGCTGCGGTTTCAGGTTTCAAGCAGAAGTTTGCTGTCAACATGCACTTGGTGACGACACGTTCTGCCGCAAACGTGGACTCAGACTGCTTTTAGGGAAGTCCAGACGCAGTTGCTGGCCTTGCCACCTCGAGGCACATCCCAAACTGCCTCACCTCCAAACGAAGTCATTGAGAAATGCGCCAGGCTGGGCATGCTGGACGGCTGATGATGGTACCACTATGGTACCCATGTGGCACCACATAGTCTCAAATTCAGAAGTGATGCAAATTACGAACAGCCCAGCCTGTCTCCCAGTTGCAGAAATATGTCTGACCATCGTCGGCCGTGACTGGGTACCAGTAGGTGGCAGGGAAGGCCTATCACAAGACACCAATCCACGCGGATCCTGCCGCTCGAAATCACAGACCACTGCAGAGTAACTAACAAGGGCAGGAAATTGAAACTGCCTGATCAACTCGCTTTCGCACGTCTTCGTTAGGAATGAGCTGCTGCACCTCGCCACGTGCATTCAGTGAGAAACTGCTATCTTGACGTTTGGCGGCCCGCATAGCTTTTTTCAGAAGTGACATTGTCGCACTTGGTGTCAAAGGACCGGACTCCCGGACCCGAGAGTTGTTCCCCAACCTTGGGTTCCAATCTCGGGCTGAAGGATCCATGTAGCAAGCCTCTCGCCAGGTGGCAATGGTCAGCCACCCCATCCTTTTGAGCTTTGTCACCGCTGGTATGCAGCAGCAACAGCTGGGCACTGCTGAGGATAACTCTTCACTTGACTTGCTGCCTCAAGATACAGAAGCTAAGCACCCCCTCAAAGTGGCCACCTGGGAAAAGGTAGGCGACAAAAGCGGCTTTTTGCCACTGTGAAACTGTCCTACGAACTGGTATCGGTGGCATTGCTAGTGCTGTGGGCAGTGATGTCCTTTTGCAAATCGCGTGCCGCGGCATGATTACTTGAACCAAAAGCCACCAAAGCGCTGCAGCAGCACCATGCCAGCGCTTGCTCAGCCCCGAAGGGCCAAACAAGCGGCAAAGCAGCTGCCATGAAGAGTTGTTCATCGAACAAACAATCTGGTCTCAACCAAAAGTTGCAGCACCAAACCGTTTCACAACACTCCAGGCTTCAGGCTTCGCCTTGCTGCCTTGCCAGCTAGCTTTCATGACTGACCCCAGAGGTTTTCAAAGCAGTGCGTGGCGTCGCATGTCTAGACTTTAAATGCGTGTCGGCTTTATTTATTGCCTGGGCCTGATGCGGCATGTTTAATCCACGGCCCCTCATCTCATTCGCCTCATTTTTAGTCTTGTATTGCACCTTGACAAAATCACCTGATCTCATTCGCCATGTTGGAATATGTACTGGGCTCCTATTGCAAAGGTGACTGCGGCCTATCTCGTTTAATCCACGGCCCCTGTCTGGTTCCCAAAGAAACGCTGAACCCAGATGCAACAATGCCAAGGCGCTTAGCCTTCTACCTCTCTTACATAAATAAATGCGGTTGCTAAAATGGCAACGCTGATCGTATGCCCCGGCAGAGATACTCGTCAAGCGAATTCGGATGATGCCATGTACGGGCGCAAGGGGTTTGGGGTTCAGGATCTTGGCAGAAGCCAAGAGGGCCACTGAGGCTAGTGAGCTAGTGGCTGCCTGGATGATCCCGCCCCGTTGTTGCTTCCACGTTGTCATTGTCAAAGGAAGATAGCTTGCACCAAGGCTCGGCAGCTAGCAATGTTTGATATTCCTGGGACTGCTGTCAGCATGCTGCCATCCGTGCCAAAAGTGCAAGGTGCGGACAACCAGTTCTGAACTGTACTTCCCGTGCTCATTCTTCTGCAAGGTTTGTTGTGTGGGGCTGCTGAGCTTCCAGGAGTAGCTCTATGGATGTGGGCACACGGATGCTGGGACAAATTACGCCGTACCTATGCAGTGGAAATTAAAGTTTGATAGCAGGCTCCCGCAACAGGTAGCCTGATGACCCATGTTCCATGATTTTGAGCAGTCCTTCAAAGGCATCTCTAGTCTCAAGCCAGAGTCCCCGACCATGTGCCACGATGATGAATCATGAATCATGCAGAACCTGGTGCTTCTATCAAAGCAGTCCCTACATTTCAAAAAACCTCCAGAGACGCGTTCTGCGAAGATAAGGCGCCCACGCGCAAGGTCATTGAGGGAAGCTGGTAAGCTGTGACTCAGGGCTCAGACATTGTAGCTCGTGCCTGTGGAATCATCGGCAGCTTGGGCGAGCATCGTCCTTGTAGGTGAACTCGCAACAAAGTTGGATATGAAAGCGTCGGACCATGTACAAAGTACAGTATGCCCTGTGTCGAGAACTGCCCACCAACCACAACAGGTGAGCGGGCAATATGTCTCCATGCTGCCAAAGGCGCAGTTGCTTCTGTATGGCACTTACTGACTTCGCCAGACTTCGGATGACCTGCCGCGTCAGCTTGTTCTCGTGACCTGGATCCAGCAAATCTTAAGAGACCGAGACCATGTGGTCCAAGGCTACTCACACGACACAGGGGCAAGGACATGCCTGAGCTGCAAATCCAAATAGATCCTGAAAACTTGCTACAAAGCCTTCTTGAAACCTCCACTTGAGCTGTCTATATAAGTGCTCGAGCATAGACGGACCTGCTGCATCGTCAGGAGCATAGCTGCACATGTTTAAGAAATTGTAAGAAGTCATCTGCCGATAAGCGCGCGGCTCATCTGCGCTAGCTGGAGGCTCTTGGCCGGCCCATGTAGCTGCATACAGCCAGAAACAAACTCCTTGGCACAGCTGGGAAGTAGGTGGGCTGCTCTCAGCCAGATAGTCTTGTACAGACAGTGGTGTTGCAATGCACAAGCATTTTGAAAGCCCAGCAGCATCCAGGTCTATCCACCCACTGTGGTCGGTGTCGATGATCATGAACAACCTCGGTTCGGGGAACGAACGAAACACCTGATCGCTTCCTGGCTTCCCAGAGACTTGTAAGGTTGCCAGGCTCAAGCTCTACGTTGGATACCGCTTTGCTCTGCTGCTCTGCTATGTTCAACACTCGCATCAAGCACAAAGCACGAACAAGGCTTTTGATGTCCGTGCGTCTAGGCCCTTGCAACGCGTGTGCGTTGCGGGACACTGCCTATCTATATGTTGCTGTGGGCCAAGAGAGAGAGAGAGAGAGAGAGAGATCCCGAGCGCCTGATCTCTTCCAGATGTTCTCAGAACCACCGCAAAGCCACCCAAAACCCAAGAGCTCAACTGCTGGAATCTTGGCATGTAAAGCAGTGGTGCGGGTTGCGTCACGCGTCCCAATCCACAGCCAAGCAGCGTCGAGACATCCTTCAGGGCTTTCAGACTGCAGCATGGCTCAAATCGGGCATTAAAAATCATGCAAAAGCTAAACCAACTCGCTTGGAATTTCTTGGCATGAGACAAGAGATGGCCCAATTTTTCGCAATTTTGCAAGTGTTGAGGTCTAGGCAAAATGTCTACCTCGAACTGACATTCAACCCCAAATCAATTGACATGACTACACATGGGGTACGCGAAATGCCCATGACGAATCCATAATGGAAGAAACATGTCGTGCGTGGTGCTGTAATTTTAAGCTTGGACGCCCTCGTCTGGGCTGGTCCTTCATGTTCCTAGTCGCTCCCGTGCAGAGAAGGGCTCTGCGATGATCTACACTGGACACTCTCTCGTTTCAACGCCTTGTTTGGCATAAGCTGCAACAGGCCCGCTTCCTTCCCGGTCTGCACTGTTGTAACTGTCCTGCGTGGAGATGCCCATGGACTCCAGGAAACTTGACAGCTTCTTGGCGCTGAGCGCCTCTTGTAGCTCCGCCAAGGTCACAAGGTTGGACCTGATGTTTCTTAGTTTTGCGGATATTTCAGCTCCTCCCCGCTCAAGCTAGAAGCGCATGGAACATCAGGAATTCTCCCGATTATTGTTTTGCGCACCAGTATGATGATGTAATAGTCAATAATACATATGCTCCGGGACCTGTGACAACGTTCAGACCATGCTGCGGTCCTTGCTCTAGAAGTGAATACAACGAAGCGCTGCCATATCAAGCGCGAGGCAGCATTCTTGGGTGGGAATTGCTTCGATCACACTTCAAAGGCTCGAAACTACATTTTTGTGTATTGCCTCCTGTCTTGGACTGAAACCCAAAACCCGAAACTCAACAGCATCACGCGATTGCCGCAACTCACGCTGATGGGATACTTGTCGTGGTCAATCTCCTTGAAGATATGCCGCAGCGCCTGCACTTGAAGGTCGTGCTTGCCTCAGTAGCCCAATATTTGTAGGCATAGAGGCTGCTTACTTCATTCCCTATGCAGGATAGGATTGTGCCAATGACTACTTGCGCGATCGCATAAAGTAGCATCTGGGGCACATCAGGCATCAGAATGGGCCTTGGCCTTGGGACAATGTCCAGGCTCTATGTGCAAGCGAGAAACGCATTTGTTTCATGATGGCAATGTCCTTGTCACTCTGCGCCGACTCAATAGCTGTGTTGCAGAACACACCAGTTACCACCTCGCGACTTTTCACAAGAATTGCCGGACACATACACCAGGGTGACGGCTGCTTGCTTTGTTGTGGCAGACGCCGACAGCTTTCTAAAAAAACTCTGCTAGCGTTTAAAATTGTCGAAAATGCAAACGCAACAAAAAGGGGGGCCTGGGGATCCATCATTTTGGAGTGCTGGACCCATATCCAGAAACATAATCTGATCTTGGCAGGTCAGGAAACAATCGGTGATAGTAGGTGCGACAAGCACGTGTCTAAACAACGCCCTGGAAACAAATGAAGCTGAAATTTACTTGCATGTGACTTGCACGTGTCAAAACATACCCCCTGTGACGACTTGCAATACAAACATGCCCGAGACGTCACAGGTTCATTGAGATTCATCATAGTGGATTCTAGTACTAGCAAAGGACAGCCCAAATCCCACTTGAATGCACCCGTAAGCTTTCTAACTGGAAAAGCAACAACCCACCACACTTGCCGCCGGCTGCTAGCAACTGACTGAGTGCGTGGCATTCAGCACAGCAAACACTGACACAATAATGTACCTGGCAGGAAGCCAACATTTGAGTATCATGCCGTACGTGCAGCAAACCCCCAGCTTCTGGCGGCAACTTTGGCAGACTAAGGATCTGAATCAAGCTACAGTGCCGCCAGTCGCTCTAACTCATGAGTTGTGTCTTTGCGACAAATAAAGTTATAACGTAGCATCAGATTCAAAGAGTGCGCAAGCAACGCAAACATGAATACCCCACGTTGAAGTGCCGTTAAAGCTCGTCTGGTGCTGCTAAGGTACAAAATGAGAAGAGACGTTGCAATTTCTCCGACTTCTCGAAGCGGATCAAGTGAATCCACCCAGTCTTGCACGGTGCGGCTGTTGGATGTATGCGCCACATGCAAATTCAGCTTGCGGCAAAAAACTGCCCATCTTCTTCTTCTTCTACAGGCCATGCCTATAATCTCGCGCTCACTCTGTTTTCCGTGCCGTTCGCAAGGCCCAGAAATTAGGAACAGGAGCCATGCCGCAATCATGAGTCGCCACCGTGCCCATCGTCAGCAAAATGACTGGAGGACTGGCGAGATGTGAAAGCCCCCAGGCTGTCACAAGCACGTGCCGGATCCTGGGCATGTTGGCCTGAGCGCGGCAATCGCACAGAGACATAGCCAGTTTCCTTGCAAAGGAACATTTGTCAAAGAGATGGGCTACGCCACTTTTTCACAAAGTGTACCCTGAGGGTGCACGTGAAGTGGCACGTAAAATTATATAATTTGGGCCCAACGTACTTATACATGAACCTGTAAGAAGCGGCGTAGGTCCCATCTAACAAGTTGCCGAGGGGTTACGGACATGTGCAGGGCAACACCGGGGGGGGGATGGCAAGACCATCCTGTTGGAGCGTGGAGATGTTCAGTTGACGGCCGCCCTGCTGCTGGCACGTGTGATGGGAAAGGGAGGCCCATGTGAGCCAGGCAGGCGGCTCCTTGATGGGGCACATCAGGAAGTCATGGGGCAGCTTTAATAACACTAGGTGCGTGAGTTTGCATGAAGTCACCCCCGCCAAGACCACGTCATTCCTTCCCGTCTTGACGACATCTGTTCAGCCGCTGTCACCGCATGGGACACGACCGGGGAGTGGCTGTAGCGCCACTCGCTGCGAGGGCGTTTCTGCAGCTGCATGCGACGGCGCCGCAAGTCTCCAGCACAATTGCGAAGATTCTTGGGACGATCCGGAAGGGCCAACGGATGCTCCTCAACCACGGAGCTGCCGGCCCGCCAGCTGGATGTTTCATCGTGTTTCCTGGAGCTCGTGGCAATTCTGGCCACCCAATTTGTGAAGGTTGCCGAAGATGAGCGGGATGAAGCTGCTGCCGTTGCCCTGGCTCACTGGGACTCCCCTTGCGCCTGCCAGCGCGGAGCCCATTGAAATGTCCAGCCCGGCTTCTTTGACAGCTGGCTTCGCGGCGGACCGAGAGTCCACCCTGACTTGCACCTGCTGGCATTGCCGCAAGCTAGCTTGCTCAGCACAAACGTCGACATCAGCGGACGGAGGCACTTTGCCATTACTTTCTTATGACTTTGAATGAAGCTCAAAGGGGGCTACTCCGAAGAGGCTGGCATGATGCTGCGCCGCCTGGCTGGGTTGGTTCCTGCGGCGGAACGACCCATGCAGTCGGGCGGCGCTTGCCAGTGCCCGGAGCAATGGGCGAGCGGCTTGCCGGCGGAACTAGCTTGCTGGCCTTGCGTGCAGCCCAGACTGCTCTGCAGGTAGATCCCTGCGGCCTTTCCAGCACATGGCTTGTGCACATCTTATGACGCAGGGGGCGTTCCCTAAGGCGCTTCGGCGCATGATCTCAAGCTTTTCCTGCCCGCTTCTTGATTACCGCCAATCCCCGTTTTTATTTTTTTTAGGAGGATTTATCCCTGTGTTCCCACCAACGCTGTTCTGGCTGAGCTCGGGGGCCCTGACTAGCCAGCACTTCTACAAACCTGCTCGGTGTGTAGTCTTACCATTGGTTGATTTGAAATGAGCATCAGTCTTATCTTTTTGCTGCTGGATTTGTTCAGGCGCCAGCTCTCTGGCCGAAGCATCCCGATCATGAGCACTACTGGTTCATTCTCCAGATTTGCCGAAGCAATCTCTCAGGAGTTATCTCGTAGAACACAACAACCATGTGACCGTTGACAACAGCAAGTTGAGACTTCAATTGCGCAGCCCTCCAGGAATTCAGCACCGGGAAGTACCCCTCACAGCTCGACTCCCCAACCATGACTACGAGGCATAAGAATGACCTCAGCATGAAAAGGCGCTGCACAAGCTCATCGAGAGACTTACCATCAATGCCGTATCCATAGGCCATTGCATGAAAGCATGTTTAAGATTGACCCACAGCGCGTGACACTGCCCGACAATGCCTGGAGAACATCTCCTACTGATGCACACACGCTGAACCCAGGAATGTTCAACTGAAACGGCTTGTGCCATGTAGACCAAGGTGTAGTATACGCATACGTGGCAGAGAGAAACTGTAGATTTAGCAGCTGAGTCCCTGCATCATGCCAATTTCCTCGATCAGAGGCCAGCTGAGACAACACAGCATTGAAATTGCGTAAATTTGCCGAAGCAAGGCAGGGAGGCAACTCTTCCTAACACAATTGAGCAGCCATATCACGCAGCCACGTTACATGTGTACTCCACGGACCCTTACGGCCTTGGGTGCAGTCCCTGATGCATGCAAACAGGGCCACACTTGAGTTTGAGTCACTTGGACATGAAATGTGGCACGCACACTGACCACCTGATGTTCACGACTTACGCGGACTGATGTTCAATTTCAGTCTTTGTGTATACCAGCTGCAAACCGTTGCCCAGATACTACGACCAGGCTGTCTACGCAGCAGATGCCCAAAATAGTTCTACTTGCGCTGCAGGAACAGATGACACCGGGAGGACCTAGGCTGAGCATCCACAGTGGGGTAAACAACACGCTTTCGAAGGACATGTAAACACATAGCTGTCTCCCTGTCCACACAATCTGGAATGTGCAACTTCATGAGTTTACCCAATATCATATTTTATATTACCTTGAGACTGCTTTCAGTTGACTGATTGGCATCAAGTAACCGCAAGTACCACGCAAAATGACTGAAAATGCACCGACTGCAAAAGACGAGGCATTGTTGGGGCGGCAGTCTTGTGTAAAACGAAAACCAGTATGTCCCAGACTCTGTAATGCACAGGCGACTTCACAAGGTCTGAATGTGGCACGACAAATCAGCCTAAAAATTTTTGGATTTTTACCAAGGTGGTGTAAGCCAACAAGGCAGCAACCACATGCCGCATGTGAAGCATGTGCGCCCAGCTTGCCAGACCCAATGCAAATCGACGTTCCGGAACGTGCAAAGATCATGTAGGCGAAGCCCTTTCCCGGACAGGGGCCCGGCGCGAACTTTGCGGGAGTACCTAGACCTAGCCCGAGGCACTTGCTTTTTTTTTGCGTTGGATGCAGTGAGCTGCATGCAGGACTGGACTTTCCCAACAACTTCAACACTCATCCAACCTACTAGACTGCTCACGCAAGCCCAGAGGCTTGCATCAGCGGGCACCGAGAAAGGATGGTTCCCGCTGCTCAATTGGGAAGAGGGCACATGTAGATGAGATGAGTAGCGCAAGAACGACAGAGCCGCGGAGCTTTACCGTCACAGTCATTCCGGCATGTTCCCCTGTACGCCAAGCCCAGGAAGTTCATGAAGCTGTAAATCTGCGAGGCATGGTCCAAACGCAGCCGACCGGAGTGGTTGCCTCTGACATCGTGGCCCCAGCCATTTGCACGCCCATGGCCCGTGGAAACGATATTTCATGTTGAATCGGCTGCATCAACTGGAGGCTGGTTGCACGCCAAGACGTCGGAACGCCGCGCAGGCCTGCGCTACCTTGCTGCGCGAGGGCATTTTCGATTTGCGCAGGGGTGCGCAGGACGCAACAGGGGCATGGAAAACCAAAAGTGTGCAACTGTTGGATTGGAATGTTCAAGCCGACAGGAGCAGCGCAGCCTTATCGAACTATTCAAGCAGCCATTGCTCCAACCTTTTGTTCATGGAGCTCTACGGGGAGACTGCTTACCAGAATGGCTAAAGAATCGCATGAATTGAGAAGTGCTCTGCGCAATCCCACTCCTGCAACATGATATGACAAGGCTAAAGAATTTTCGGAAACCCACCCTCGACCTACACCGTACATAACCTGACACTTCTGTTCCGACGTCCGAAAGGGTCTATGCCCCGTGGACCAACATAACCCACTGCCAAGATCTGGCACTGCTTGGCATAGCAAGCTAAAGTTTTTGTAAAGGTGGTATCACAACCAGCTCACGTCAACGTCCCGCCCTTGTTGAAAGCAACCTTCAGGAATACCTTGTGAACGCTGCGCCTGCACTGCTGCTTCACTGCAAGTTTGGTGGAAACGCTTGACAGCCGACCCAAATCCCTGATGCTGAAACCGCGGTCTCTGAGATGAGAGTCGAAAGACGCCAAGCTTCTTTGAACGTCCTTTTCATGCTTGTTTCTACACAGGCATCTCCAAAATCCACCGGTCTGGATACTTTGGAAAACATTCTCAAGATGGCCATGAAATTTAAAAATGCAGGTTTTGAGGTTTATCAAATAATTAACGACCATGACACAGACATATCTTCCTGGACGCGCACTGCCCAAGTCAAGGAAATGCATTTCTCCATCCCCCGATACATCGAATTTCAACGACGGGCGCCAACTGTTTGCGATGTCGAGTAAAGTCTGCGTAGATCCGTTCCACAACAGAATCAAGTCGGCAATGTACCCACGTAGAAGTTGAAACGGTTCCGCACAAGATTGCAGCAAAAAGCCAAGCTGTCAAAATATGACAGATAGATGTTGGCAATTTGCCCTGCAACTGCCAAACCAGTAACAATTCCGTCCTGCAACTCATACATTGTTCCACTGAAGGACACCAGACAAGCATCCCTCACCAGCTCCAACGCCCGAATAACAAACGCCCATAGTCCTGGATGTGTTGCCTCAAGCAAAAAGCGATCACTTGAAAAAGATGTTGTCAAGGATACAAGTTTATCACGTCGAGCGTCCAGAATCTGAAGCCTGGCTTGCAAAACAACCTTTGAAAGTCTTGCAACAAGTCGTCACTTGAGATGAGGACGACCGGCAAAACTTTCACGGCTGTGCTCAACTTTTCCACGAGGAATACGTTGAAAAAGCCACACGCAGCAAAGATTGCAAATGGGTCGGGAAGAATCAAGGTGCTTATGCATGAAATCTGAAACAACCGGCAGATGAAGATTGGAACTTGCTCCACAGAAAACGTGCTTCAAAAAACATAGAACTCCGGATGAATGAAAAAATTGCACAAGCACGTCCGCTTGTTTGTTTGCAGCCAATCATCGTTGTAAAAGTTTTTGAGCTATCTACTGATTCACCCATGATTTGGGCACCAAAGCCTCGCCAAGACCTTTATCACAATCAACCACACACGCCAAGTGCTTACTTCGTCTCAACCATGATTGGGCCTTCTGATCCAGCCAACTCACGCATTTCTGACGGCTCAAACTCTGCAAGGTTATCCTTGACAAGGCAGGTAAACTCATCCACCGGCTCATCATTCGGCGGCTGCCAGGTAGAAGGCACCCGACACCGTGATATGCGTTTCTTCGTATCAGGAGGAAATGCCTTGCACAACAACAAATTCCGATGGAGGGAAGACAAGTTGGCTGAACCAAATTGCGAAGCCTTGCGGTGACCAGCTGGGATGAACCTGTCACCTTTGGAAACATGTACGCAAGCGAACTGTGGAATGTCCAAAATATTTGCAAGGACCAAACTGTGTGTTCTTGGAGCCAAGGCCTTGAAAATCAAAAACGAAAGTGCTATATCAGATATCTGACAACGCAGAACTAGTAGAAATCTATAATGTAACGCTCTGGTATTCATCCAATCAAAAGGAGCTCCGCCTGCCACGAATTCTGACTTTCCCTTCGCCTTCCCTCGTCCTTTTCCGCGTCCTCTGTCTTTACCACGTCCTCTGCCTTTGCCCTTTCCTCTCCCCTTCCCTTTACAACTGAGCCCATCAGCAAATGTAACACGTCTAACCGGAGAAGCTTCTGTACGAGATGATGCTTGCGATCAAGAAGGAGAGCGGCTGCCTTTCAGAATCGAAGCTGGCCCCCTTTGCGGATTCTGTGGACATGGCTGCTGTGAATTGCGTCCACGCCTTGGTGAACGTCTCGGCTTTGGTTCGGGAGTTGGCTTATGGCTGGAACATGACTGCCGAGAACCTGGAATGATTTTGATACGACGTTTGCCTTGTAGCTCGGCGTTCTCCTTCACGAGGAAAGCGAAGGCACTGGCTTCTTCGACTTTCAACGGCTTATTTTGTGCAGCTCCCTCACCTGCCTACTCTCTTTGACATCCATATTCTCCCATTTGCAGGTGAGCTCCAACAAAGCTTGTTCATGCTTACGCTTCAACTCACGTTTCCTGTCTACGCGGCTTTGCCTGGACGCTCCAAACGAATCAAATTCTCCACAAATTCCTTTGCTTTGCATCTCATGGTCCTTTTGATTTCGATGTCGTCGTAGTCACGCTGCGCAAGCCAAGCCACGAGTGTATCATCGAATTTTTGCTGAAGTACATCAGGAGACACCTCTTGATCATGCAAATGTAATAGACGAAAAAACTTGAAGCACTCCTGCGCAGGTCTCGTACGAATGGCTTTCCAATCAGCAAGCAAATCAAACGGCTCATCACTCATGGCGTTTTCTTGCCCATCAAGCGGCCTAGCCCGAGCAACATAGTGCTTCGTGAGCTGCCACTTGAAAGCCGCTTCAGCCAGAAAATATCATGGAGTTTGTACTCTTGAACTAGCTTCGAGTATTTGTCATGGAGGCTGCGTTGAGTCTCCCAAGCTGCAAAGGCATGCTTGGTTTCTAGGGCAAAACCTTCAGACACACCCTTGGGCGCTGAGTCCACTCCAATGAGATAATCTTTGGGTTCTTGAGACAGCGTGGTATTCTAGGACATGTCCCCTGGCGCGGTCGCTGCTAGATTGCGATTCGTTTGAGCTTGAGGCGCCTGAAGCTGCTGCAGGAGCAACTGATTCTGCTCGAAAGGAAAGCTGGGACATCTGTTTCTGATACACCTGCTTCTTGTAAAGCCGGATTCCGACGCAACCTGCCGGCTGCTGCGCGCATGCCACCCCAGCATGCAGAGGCGAAGGCCCAAATGGGCCAGTGTTTGCGGTAATTAAATCGGGATTGCCTATAACATCCTGAAGTTTGCCACGCACAGCAATTGGATTGGAGTATTCAAGCCGATAGCAGCAGCGCAGCCTGTTCGAACTATTCAAGGAGCCATTGTTGCTAGCTTTCGTTGTGGAGCTGTACGGGGAGACCGCTTACCAGAATGGCTAAGGAATCGCCTGAAATGAGAAGCACTCTGCGCAATCCCATTCCGGCAACATGACATGACAAAGCAAAACATAGCTTTGTCGCACCACACAGGCCTGCGCTGCCTTGCCGCGCGAGGGCATTACAGGTCTGCGCAGGACGCAACAGGGGCTTGGAAAATCAAAAGCGCGCAGTGGAAGACAACAATTTGCAACAGTGAGTCTGCCAGTTTCGAGTTTGGCTCCGGTACTGAGATACTGAGAGCCAAAATGGCAATCTTCATGCTGGGAGCGCACCCAGGCCCACCAAACCCAAAGTCGTCTTCGTACGGAATGACCAGAATCAACATCGCACTTGTCCCTCGCTGCGCTGAACGCTTCCTTTCTTGTCCAATGGGAAAACACGCAGCCCTCAAACTCATCCAACCCTATCCAAAAAGCTCTTGTCTGCTTCGTTTGCCCAGTGACTGAACAACATGCCGGCCCTCGCTGATGGAACAAGTACACGACAGCATGCATGTCGACAGATACAGTCAGGTAACTCATGCCACCAGAAATTGCCAGAAAGAGCGTCAGCATGCTCTCCGGAACATTTTGCCAATACCTCACACATCGAACGGCAGCAAGCGATCAGATGAGGTCTTGGCTTGACTTGCGAGGTTGTCCGAAGTTGAGCTGCAAGACGGACTAACCAGCAAGGATTAATCTGCACCGGTCAGTTTCAGGTTTGCTTTACAGGTTGTAATTGGACGGTTCTTCAACTGCAGCCTTTTTTTGTCTATATGCCGTGTACTCCAGAATGCCCTGGATAGCAACTAACTAGCAAATTGAGTAGAGTCTCACATGCCTGAAGGCTACACAACATGAAACAGCGAACTCCACGTATTGAAGCGCTTGAATTGCAAGCCACGGGCACTTGCTCAGAAACTCCGAGCACTCCGGTTTGGCATTCAGCTCGCCTGTTCTTTCAATGGTGAGTTCTCGACAATGGTCCGAGACCAGCTGCGTGAAGATGACTCCAAAGCCTTTGCTTCTTTTGGCTTGGCTTCTAATCAGCAAATGCTTGGGACATCACACTGGACCTTTGCACCCTCTGTCAATGCCACGTAGCTGTAGAAAAGCAGAACCAGCAATACCAAGGTCCAGAGGAGGGAGCTCATGGTACTCACGATGGAGAAGACGAGGGTCCGCAAAGCACTCACATACCTCATGTCTAGAGTCAGATTGCAGGCGGCAGTTCAACCTAGCTCTTCTTGACAGAACAGAATGGTAATGGAAAAGCTTCTTGGCCTCACGCCCAACAACGCCGCCCAAGCTTTATTTGGCAGGGTCTGGGGCAGGATCTCCTCTTGACTCTTGCATCTAGGCGGCCTCAAGAGTCTGATGACTCGGATGCCCCGCAAAGCGCGGACCAGACGCATAGTGCGCATAATACCTCAGAGACCACTTCTTCCATGTGGCATAGACCAGAACTCCACAATCTCTGACCAGAGAATAGTTGTCAAAGATGGCCAAGTGATTGAATCACAAGTTGCCAGAAACCCCGTCAATCTACGAAGGTTTCGAGTGTAGAGTGCAGGTATACTTCACGCAATGCTCCAAGATCTGACTAGAATCCAATCACACTGCATCGCTGGTTTTGGCACATGAGGCAGCTGAGTTGGCATGACTTCACCACGGGCAGGGGCTCACTAAAACTTACAAGAAAAAGCAGCTAGCTGATCAAAGTTGACAGCTGTGTGGCGGAAGTGGCCTGAAGTAGAACCAGCTTCGGCTTGCGTTGTGACGACGAGATCCTTCGAGAGCAACAGTGGGCGACGGATTTTTTGAGCTCTCTTCACATCACAACCAAACACGGTTTCAAAGCGAGGAGTTCACTTTATGGAAGCTCCGGTTGTGAAGACTTACCTCTGTCAGGCAGCACAGAAACACATCCCAATGCTATGACGCTCTAGCCGGATGGTCCCATATGTCCACCGCCGTCTCAAGCACGGATGAGAAGATAACAATGAAGTCCAAATTGTTCCTGCAGCAGGCGTGGATAATCCAAGCTCCCGTTTCATGAAACTCCCTTAGTCTTGAACAATTGTTGTCTGGGCCAGATTTGGGCAGCAAGCGCCGGTTCAAGGCGAACATGGATTTCGCACTTTGGAAATTAAGGAACGATACTATTCAGACCCTGATCTGATGTGAGTCGAAGACTGAGATTCGAGGATTGTCGCTATCATTGCTTCCTGAGCTACCTCTGACATGTATCCTCCCAAGGACAGGACAACATGTGAACAACCAAACCCACTCTGTTAAGCAAGAAAAAGATGCCGTGACCTCGCTGCAGAATCAGCACGTCTTACTCATACGCTCTTACTTTGTGTTCTTGCTGTTGCCTTCATTTTCTGATTTCGCCTGGTCAGTTATCATGCTGGAGAATCCTTCTTCTCATTTGCTTTTCATGCAGGTTGAGGGGGAGCGGAGCGCCTCAGAAATCAAGAGCACAGATCTTATGTCTCCGCCTTCTAAATGATTCGGTGCAACATGGGGCGTTCTGAAATTTTGCTGCCTGCTGATCCGCATATTAATGCAGCTCTGCGCTTCTGGCTGGATGTAAGATTCTCAGGCTACCGTTGCTAGCCGCTGTGAAGAAACGTAGGACTCGCTAAGGTCTTGCTGCCGCACTCATGCGCGGTACTGCCTTAATAGTGAGACCACCCCCAAGACACCTGTCCTATCTTGAATCCTGTGCATGCAGGCGCGCTAAACCATCCTTCTCGAATGTTCCGGGGCGACATTAGGAGATGCCACAACTTTGGAAAGGTACATTCTGGGGGGGCCCGCTCTTTGCAGGCTTGAGTACAAGTTTCATCTGAGCCATAAAGTATCCTCCTTAATAACCCTTATAATGCTCCTCTACATAACCCCCCTTGAGGAGTTTAGACCATACCGGTAGCTCATATCATTATGTAACAGAACAGTTCAGGACATCTGTCTTGTGATCTTCTGTGATCAGCTATATTGAGGCGGAGCTAGTCAAGTGCAGTCCAAGAGTCCAGAAGGCATCACGGCCACAAAAGAAGCCCGAACAGCCAAACGAGAAGAGTTTGAGGATGAACTCCTTTATCGCAGGACCCTCTGCACAGCATGCAGCAATGACTGGCACATCTTGCAGGGGGTTATGAACTCTGCCTGGGGATGCCTATAGCAAACCTCTTCGCATCTCAGGCCCGAGTCAGCCAATCCATGTCCAGTGGCAATCAGGAATACGCAAACGATCATGGAGTTGATGACGCCATAGATTTTGGGAACGTCCTGGGCTAGCAGGGATGTTGACAAGATTTGAGTGCGGCCAAAATGTGAACATCGCGCTCAAATTTTCAATGCTCCAATGGCTCCAATCGGCAATACCCAACCTACGGAAGAAGACCGTGCCGCGACGTATGCGGCGTGAGAGCCCTGAGAGCTCTGGAGCTAGCATCTGCCAGATTCTGCCAGGCTGCCTCTTGGCCCACGCCCGCCGCCACATCGACCTCCACGCCAAGCCTGAGCTCAATTAGCTCACTTCCAGTTGTGCTCTGACATCTAGATAGTCTGGAGACACGAAGGAATCGAAACAAGTGGTTCCCGGCTACCGGCCAAGTGGCAGGATCAGGTTCACCAGGATCAAACACATGATGCCTAGGTTCCACGCTTTGCGTTCTAAAAGAAGCAAAGGACATGGTGCATATATATATAGATGTACATTCCCAGCGGGCAAGTAGTTTCCTACTGCCATGTGCCCAATTACGCACAAAGCATGCATTCTGTGTTGATCATGTGGCGACCTGTGTGCTTCAGCACTGACTACTCGGAGCTAAAGACAGGGACCTGTGCATGCGACATCTCAAACCTCTTCTGGGTGGCTCCGCCTTGCACAAGGCCTTGCAATGCCTTTGCACTCTTCTGTGTGTCCCAGCCGCAATTGGTGAACATGGGGTGCGTCACCACGCGGAGGCAAAAGATTCGAAAAGGGCCGCTACCAAACATGTCCTCGCTGCAACGCTGCAACAGTGACAGGACTCTCTTACTCTCTCCCTGGAGCCACCAGCCAGACAGATTCTGCGCTATGTAACAAGTGCGCGACCCGTAACAAGCTTTTTAAACTGCTGTTCAACCTCAGAGCATTGGGATCACAGAATTGGAGGCGAGGCTCCTGCTCAATGGTGTTCATCCTTCTGAGATGGCCTCAGAATCTTTGTATTCTGTGTGCGCCTGTTAGACTTCAGTGCAGCTCAGGACAACTCCCGCATTACGACCGTCCCACAGGGCATGACAGTGGGATGCTTCTCCCTATCATCGCACCACCCTTCTGCTAAAACCACTGCGGCACACCCAGAATACCTGCATATTGCAAGTACCTATTCATCATTGAACTGCTCGTTTTCTGTCTGGCAAATTAGCCCAGGCGTGCTAGCCAAGGAGCTTGTGAATGTGCTGGCAGATTGCGCGACTACTTCCTTCCACCCAGCGGGAGGCACGCAGCTAGATGATCCAACTCTGAGTGGCATGGCTTGCTGTGTTTGGATGCAGGACATGCCTTTCCATTCTAACAGGCAGTTTGTCAAAAAGTCTGCCATCCGCCTCTGCCTTTTTCTGCTGCTCTCTCAAGGATGTGCGTACGAAAGACCTGAGCTTGCGCAACCGGTATCATGTGCGCCTTCCTAAAACAAACCTTGAAAGTCTGGCTTTGCCTGCTGCATTGAAAACCCTTTGGTGTAATCCCTTCCTGTCCTCCATGCTGCGTCTCTGCATGTCTTTGCAATCTGAGGCCCTTGCTGCTTGGAGCTTCCGCGGCTGAGAGCTCCCGGCCTATCGATGAAGCATGGATAGTTTAGAGCCTGTTTGGAGGTTTCAGTCTGGGTTTAACGCTCGGATCGGCCTGTCTTTCTGGTCATCTTCCGAAGGCTTCGAACTCATCACTGTCAACTCAGACTGCGACCTGCTGTGTGGGCTGGGTACGACGTTGGATTTGCTTTCTGTGCGAAAGGCTTGACAGCTGAAGTTGATGCATGATGTGTTTTGCGCCAAGCTATAGACACGGCGCAACATGGTAATTGTTCACTGTTTGCCTCTGACCCACAACTCCCCATTGAATATTGCATGGGGCAGAGGTTCGGCACAGGTTCCAACATGCCCTCCACACTCCACACCTACCAAATTTTCAAACGTTAGCCCCCAAGCTACAGCAGCGACCTTGAACCCACAGTCCCAGCTCTGCCATGCTCTGCCCTAAACTGCCAGACTGCTTCGGTGTGCCTGTCCAGCGTGATCGGTGCACCTGAGACAAGCAGCCCCAGCTGACCCTCGCAGACGCGCTCACTGGATGAAATAGTTTGCAAGCAATGCCTTCTTCTTGTTGTCTGCGTGCGTGTGCATGCAAAAGAGGGTGCCTGGCTGTGGCTGTCTGGTGCCTGCACTTTTTGTCCGCCCTGCATCGTGCAGCGCGGAGCGGGATTGCCGTGCAGCTTCCTTCATCTAAGGCGCGTGGAGAGCGTGGAGCCTGATCTTCGCGCCTGGATTCCTGACCCAGGACAAAGGACGAGCGGGGGTCAATCTTGAAACACTAATCAACATGTCTCACATGCTCGACATACCAGGTCTAAGCAATCGGATTACCATGTTCTTCAAACACAAGCGCAACAACGCAAGCAACGCATGGCTGCACACGCGATACAAACACTCTTGCTGCGTCAGCATATTCGGAACATGCCCTGTCAACCAAGCACTTGGCAAAACGTCCTCAAGCACGTCAGCTGCAGCTTGTTCATCCACGTTCGCTTCGTTGGCGACTGTGCTTCCATGCGGAAATTGTTGCATTAACCTTGGGCTGCAGTATTTCTCACTGACGGAAACGGCAACCGAGAATGTCTTGGGCAGACCGAGCGGCTTCAACTGGGTTGACATCAGCTCCAACATCCGCGTTTGCTTTGCAAACCGGCTGTCAATGAAGGACCGCAGCTTCACCACCTCTTTGCGGAAGCCAAACCTCATCCAAGCCAAGGCAGCAAGAGAGTGTGGTTGGAATGAGCATCGGGACACGCAGACATTCAAAACACCACTTTCCTTCTGCTTCCCTCTTGATGGAATGCTGTACTGCAAGGAGGGTGGTTCACTCAATGGTTGGCCTGAGACCCCGGGCCGAGGGCCAAGCGCCAAAAAGGACTGTCTCACAACAAAAAGACCCAAAACTTTTCGACGATCAACTTTCGTGCCGAGCTGCTCCTCACCTTTTGCGCCTTCGTCATCTCCAAGGTCAAATTTCAGGTTCTGCTGCCGGTCCTGTGTCTTCTGCCGGATTGGCAGCTGCGCTCAATGTCCATAGTTGTTACAGGAAAGAAACGGCCTGCAGCTCAAATTTCGGGATTGGTCTACAATTTTCCAACGGTTTTTGTTTTCTCTTCCACAAGACATACACTACTTAGCGAGGCCAGCTTTAGTGAGACACTGCCTAGCAGACTGGCGGGACCATGCGGGACCCGCCCGAGGAACTTCCTGGTCTCCATGAAGTTCCTAACATGGCTCCTTATCGTGAAGTCCACCATGGCACCTCACCTACTCCCCTAGGTTCAAGAGAATATGGCAATCACTCTGCAGGTCCTCCTGTTGAGCTTGAGCCATGGCGCGCTGTTAAGAACGGAATGCTGCACTTAGAAAGCTGCACCAAAGTGCCAATGTCTGCTGTATGATTCCTTGCAGCATACCGGTGACTGACGATGTGGTACCCGTGTAACCTGACCAAAGCCGTCGACAGGATTTACATTTATAGCAATGTTTGGCCGCTGCGCGGGCTTGTTTGCTGCAGAAGTGTTTGGTTGCACGTCGCAGGCGCTCAAAAAAGGCTAACCAATACTATAAATAGGGAACCATCTTTGTGCCTTCAGCCCTCGGGGCCTTGAAACCTCTGAGATTGAGCACCAACTTGGCTACCCTATTCTATCTTAACGGCTGCCTTCCATGTGCTTGGTTCATGAATGCCCGCGGGCTGGCTGGGGCCAAACGTCTGAACACGATGACAGACATGGGCTGCTCAGGATCCATGTGGGGACACTTGGCAGCCCTTGCCGTTCAACATGCTAACAGGATGCAACACCATCACATGTCGTGTCAGCTACTAGTGTGGTGGGCATATATGTCAACATGTGAAAGCACGGCGTCTGTAAGGCACATTCCGATCAATGCGCGGTTCTGCTTACGAAATGCAGGTCTGGACAAAAGCCCCACCTCCATCTGGCACTTTGGACACCGTCTGCTTCCGCCCTCTGGCATCGCAGCATTTGCGCAGCGCAAGCCTCAGTTGCGCTTGGACACTCTTCCACGAACACAATGCAGGCTGTCATTGCATTAAGTCTAGAGTCTAAAGGCTGCTGGCCATGTTGTCTTGCCGACTTACAGTAGCCGGAGTATCCGGAACACAACGGCCACATTGTTGGCTGCTTGCCACTGTGACGGTTGGGCTCGGACAGAAGTTGGCGCCGCAACATACGACCAGGACTGCCTGTGGCGGGTTCTTTAGCTTAGCTACATCCGGCTACCGTTGAAGATGGTTCAATGCGTGATTTCTATTTCAAACTTGCCCGGATAAACCTCCATGTTTGCAATGGCTTTCATGTGAGTAGTCTCGCTGTCAAAAAACCGAAAGCTAGTAATGTTTTGAGCTGCCGCACATCTCCTGGACTCGTGAACGTCTTCTCATGCTCTCTGCCAGTCATAACATAATTCTCGCCGCGGCTGCATTGCTGGATGTTGCTGGGGCACCTGGTCCAGGTAGTCGTGGCACAAAGGACATTTCAGGGCCTCCTTGCCAGAACAGCATGGGAAGCACATGCTCTTCTAAGCGACTTCCCACGGAACCGGTGCAGTCGGAGCTCTTTTGATTGCAGGATGCCGAGATTCAAGCAACAACCTTGTTTCTCTGCAGCACTTTGCTAAGATTCTGAAATCTGTCACTTCTCGTGGCGTCTTAAGAATGCTATGGAACCCTGGTATGAAGCAGGCGGTGGTGCAAATTTCGCAGGTTCAAGCTACCATTATTAGTGGCTCAGCATGAAAACCGCGGTCCGGAACAGGCAGAGCATCGGTGCCAACATGCCTTGGCACTCGGCAGTGTTGAATAAGTGCACAAAGTTTCTCTGCCAACATTTGCCTGGATGCCAGACCTACAAACTCCTGCTCTCTTTACGGCATGCGCACCCAGACCCGCAGCCTCAAGAACTGCAATCTTGCTATTGATTGGCTTGACATGCGCAAGCGCAACACACATGTGAAAAACGACACTGGTCTTCAAGTTGTCCAAGGTGCGTTTGCTGCACTGCTGGCTGCGTCTGCGCAGCTGCAGGCTGTGCCGCAGCAGGCTGTGCCGCAGCAGGTTGTGCCGCAGCAGGTTGTGCCGGAGTCGGTTGTGACGTGGCTGGCATCGGCTCTGCAGGGGCCTCCTCCCCAGGCTTCCGGACCTTCCGCATAGGACGGAAATGGATGCTTTCTGCCGCGCTCACTTTGCATATTTGGCCCGCAACTACCGAAGCGACTAAGGCTGGTGCCGCACCCCCGGGAGGAAGCTCCCATGCCGTCTCATCTGTTTCTTCATTGTGATAATAAATGTCGCCTGCCATGGCCAGCCCAACAATTTCTGACTTGCATCGATACCAAAATTCACTAGACAACAGCTTCACAAGCTGACGCAAGCCAAACTGCAATGCAGCAACTGGAATGCCCTGACCCCACGACCTAGCAATCTAGAGTTCAAAGAAATCCGCTCAGAGTTCCCTGGACGAAATTGATTTGCTGCCTTCGTCTGTCCGAACCTCTGTCCAGTAAGACCTCAGCCCCGCACATAAATCTAACGACATAGGGCATCAAATCTTGTCAGCGAGCAGCTCTGGAATGCAAGAAGTCGCACAAGCATGCACAAGCTAACAGTGCCTCGTGCTCAGAACACATTTTCGGTAAATGCATGTTGCTTTCCGAGGCTGAGTACAAAGAAGTACAACATTCCACATCAATTGTCATCAATATGTGACTTAAGACTGAAGTACAGTACTACATTTAGGCTGTTGCTTAAACTCGCTACTGCCTCAGAGTGCGGGGACAAGGACTTTGGGTCCGGCGTGGCAGCGGCTGGAGCCTCTGCAGCTGCAGAAGGATCTGCAGCTGGTTCTGCTGCGGGCACTGTGGCCGGCTCGGGTACAGGGACAGCAGGGATCCTTGGTTCGAGTTCTCTGCTGAGGCAAGTTGCATCTTCTGCAACGGACTCAAGCTGAAAGGCTTGAGCTTGCGTTTCTGTATCCCCGACACAATGCTTGCCGAGGCTCTTTGCTGCTGCAGGGCCCAGGGATGCCGCATGTCCTGGCGCGTCTCCCTCCTGCACACAGCAGGCATTCACGCCTTTCAAGCGGAACACAGGCTATATTGCAGACCTTACATTCCAAGGCCATATTGTGGAAACTACCATCAATAACAGGTCAGCCGCCTTGATTTGAATTCGAATGCACGCAGGCACTCTTGTGCACAGCAGCGCCATCGCAGCATGTTGTTCCCAAAGCTCCTAGGCCTGAAGCTACCTTAGTGGAAGTCTTGCTCTCTCGCGAAGCCCAGCGCAAGATGCATCTCTCCAACAGCCCTTTATGGTCCCTTTCCAATACCTGCTGCCCAGCACGACTCCTGACCATCCTTTGCCAGGAAGGCCGGCATTTTGGGCATGGGAGGCCTCTGCACAGTTGGCTTAGCGGGGGAATCAGGGGATAAGGCGAACAATGTTTACATCTGCTGAATTTTGCATGTGGCGCTGCAAGCAGTATCTGCCCACATTGCCCCTTGGAGCACCTTTTGCTAGCAGCCGTTAAGGCGCACGCGGTGCTTTTGCTGTCCAGGATAGGCCTGGCCTGAGCTCGCCAGAGGCCAAGCACTTTGTCTAAGCCATGTATGTGCAGACCGAAAAGCCGCACACAAACTTGTTTCTGAATCGGCGCAAGCGGTTGCAGACTTTTCTTCGCATGTTCCCAGATCTCAAGCAACCTCTGAATTCACATGTCATATTAGATTGCCTCATGGGGAGGGGAAAAACGTGCGTCCATGCCGGGTGCAAAAGTGTAGCACTTGGAGGAGCCCTCTCTCTGCCCTTTACTCGGTTCTTGCAATTGGCTTGCTTTCTATGCCCAACTGATTCAGCAATCGTATGGATGCTGTAGCGCTTCTCGCAAGCTGTTAGTAGCATGAATGAGGAATGGGGGATAGAGCGTCGTCCGCGTTCGCGGTGGACTTCGACAGCTGTAAGCTCTTGGTCTCATGCACAAATACACAGACGCAGCGTCCAAATGTCACGACACGGCGGCTGTCAGAATCTCAAAGAGTCGGACAGGACGCCAGGATCCGGATAATGATTTAAACATGATAGCAGCATCCATGCGTCATTCTTGTCAAAAGCTTCGTGCTGAGGCAGGCTAGGCTTGGCAGCATCCACGGCGCCAAAGGGTAACGTCACCGTAACCTCTGTTGGCTTACTATGATGTGGAGGCAGCCTAAGGGACAGCTACAACTGCTTGATGCCGCCTGCTGAATTCTAGTTCTAGTTCCACTTCCATTAATCGGACGTGCTCTTGCAATCTTATTCAAGCTTCCCAGTTTCCATGCTACATAGCTGTCAACCATGTCACTCTGTGTGACTCGATGGTCGCTGCGCCGGCCCTCAGATGGCGGGTCTGGAGGTCTTCCAGTAATGGACCCTACGAGCCCCGACATCTGGAAGACCAGATTCCATTGTCTCAAACCTGCCGCCCCCCGCGCTGAGTGGCTTGCGGCACAATCTAGCCATGTCAAGCAGCTAGACAACTTAGAATAGAATCAGAATAAAGTCCCATGCAGCGTCGAAAGGGTCCTACAGTACAGTTTGGAATGGAGAAGGACGACGACGCACACAAAGCAGCAAGCCACTCGACCAGTTCCAGGAGGGCAACTCCACGTGGCTCGGCATCATAGCTTCTGTGCATCAGGCACACGTGTCAGAGACACAAAAACGGCACCTCCACCCATTGTCAACTGCAGGGTGCTGGGCTTGCACGGTAGCCAAGAGGTGGCCGCGAGCTAAAGCGTAGAGTGTACTTAGTAGTGTACATTGCAGCTGTTTTGGATCATAACAGAAGCAGCATCAACCCCAACCGCTAGCTTCAAACGGCCATGCAACTCATGGAATGCCTGAATTCTGGTCCATGAGCATGCCCAAAGCGGGCACCGCTGCATGGCGCCACGTGCATCCATGTGCACTCCGTGGCTTAGTCAAAGACCTCCGAACCACTTCTGCCTCGGAGAAGATGCTGAAAGAGGAACTGCTTGAGGACATTTGAGGACGTGAATGCTTCCTTCCCTTGTTGATTCGTTGATGCTTTTTTAATGCGGCTGCGGAGCTCATGCTGCGGCATGTCCAGCCTTGGCGCAGCTTCATTGCTTAGTCAAATGGATGCCCGATTTGAGGCTGTCACTGCTGCTTTCCAGTTTACTTGAGCGATTCCACACACTGTTGTATCTGCATACTCTAGTTAGAGCCTTTCCTGAATTTCACACCTGCTGATTTCTTGCGAGTCGGCCTGCGGAGCTCAAGCTCTGCACATCGTCCTGCAGCGTAGTGGAAAGAAAGTGTGCATCCGCAGCAGCTCGAAATTAAAGATACGACCGAAGTAGATATATTCAAACGATTTCAAACGCGTCCCGGATGAGCAGAAGCCATATCAATGGCACATCTAGCACCGTGGAGCAGTACTTCAGAATTTACTCCATGCCCAACCGCCTCGGATGCAGCGTCACGCTCGACCGCGCTCATGAGCACACCTAGGATGGCTCATGGCCGAACCCTCTTTGGTAAAGTTTGGAGCTCTTGAAAGCGTAGATGTTGCTCCGGACTGTCCAGACTGTACAGTTAATGCAAGTTCAGACAGGCACACTACGTGCGCACAGGCCAAAAACCTCATACTGCCAAGGAGCTATGTCTGAGACCTCATGAGTGCAAGCCAAGGACAGCAAGGACTGTCTGTCGTGGCAGCAGCCGTCCCCAAGTTTCATGGACATGTTTACGGTGTCATGCTGCAGCAGTCTACCCGAAGAGATCCAGGAAATTGCCATACTCCAGGCCAAGTAACTCAGCAAGAAGCTTCGCATGAAACTCCGAATCTCCTCCGGAGAGTCGGTAGATGCCTGCAGTCAGCACACAAACGCGCACAACAAATATTTGCAAATCCTTTCTTCACAGGGTGCGAGTACAAGTCATGGCGTCATAGCAGTCAAGGAACAAGTGAAACACCAACAGATTCAAGGACTGGCATAATTGTCGGTTAAGTCATGTCTGGCTTTTGCGCTGCTTCAGACAGTTTCGCCGCTTTTGAATTGAAGTGTTGCAAATCCAAGCCCTGGCTTGGTCATACAAATCTGAAAGCTGCTGTATTCGAGGCCGTGGCAATCTTAGCCAAGAGCTCCTCTTTGGGATTGAAAATCATTGGGTTGATGGAGGCCTGTGCAACAACAGGAAGGTCTGCGGGTATGTCACCTGTGCACTTGCTAATGAGACTTCGTGGCTACGGCAGGCTACGACTACGATCCCCTGTTACACTGTTGCAGGAGCCTTGGAGGGCTCATTTGCTTCTGGCCTGTCATGAAAGGGAAGCCTTCAAGCATCAGACTAGAAGAGCAGCACTGCACTGCAGGCCGCAACTCATCGCCGGCTGCACTCCGAATCCGAAGCGGCATCTTCGACGACCAGGTCGGACAGCCGGCCAGCCCTGCCTGCAGACAGGAATAGAAAATGGATTCGAACCTGTTTCAACACCTATCTGACTATTTGCGAGGTGCCAGGTCATCTCATGTTGAAAAACTCAACACATTCAAGTCAGCGCATGCCTAAGAAACAAGATTGAAAATGGCCTTCCATGTCGCCCCAGCGTAGCTTCTCAAAGCAGCTCAGTCACGCTGGCATCATAATCAATGCCTGCCCTCTTTAGCGCATCCCTTAGTCGAGAGACCCTGCCTGTCGCGTGATCCACGGTCCCCGCCTGTCTCGAAAGCAGCGTGGAAGCCCAAAAGCCAGGCATTTGATGTAACCATTGCATTAATAAAGGGGGTGGCATTAATATATTCTTGCCGAGCCAGAAAAATCTCGGACAATCAAAATTGCTTTCTAACAAACCCGAAAAGGTCTAAACCATGTCCATCGCTAATAGCAAGGGGGTGGCAATAATAACCTTGTCCGTCCGAAAATTTCCCGATTCCAATAGTTTCCCCTCTACTTGTCCTACAAGTTTTGAATATTACGAGCTGCACTACCTGGTCCTGCCCCAACCCCTTGGTTAATTATTGCGACCCCCCCCCCCCCCGTAAACCAAAAACGCAAAACAAGTCCTGGGGGGCGGCTATTGTCATGGTAACATTACGTGCGTTGATCACCATCAACTCTTGAACTAACGTGATGGCAATCGGTTGTTGTGCATAGCTTTGCCGGGGTGCTGCAACTTCCGTGTTTAAAGAGGCCCATTGTGGCCACAGTAATTACGTCCGAGAGGCAGTAGTTGGCATAGAGTCCGCGAAGGCACGCGAAGAGCCGGCAGAGCAATGGCCTGGAAGCCCGTAGCAATATGAAATCAACCGGAGCCTTTACAAATGATGCTTGAAGATGCTTGAAGATAAACAGCCCACCAGGGTTTGGGCTGCGGCAGCTTCGTGCGCTGAGCAGCGCAGTGGCGCCCTGCAAAACTTCCTCACAGGATCTCTTGCGCAAGCTCAGGCCAGTACGGCATGCAAATCACACTCCCACCCAGGCCTCCAGCTTGTCCAAGTTCGGAAGCTGACCCTGCCCAATGTCCAAGCGCCTGCTTGACAGAAGGTACACGTGCACGTCGTGTGCGTACTGAATCCCACATAATTATGCCGCTATGCCATGGCTGTCCCTGTCTCCGCTAGAAACTAGTTCGCGTTCATGCATGTTAAGCTCATGAACGACTGTTGCGGACGAATACAGACCAAGCCCGACAGGCACCCTCCCCTTGTGCCCCCCTTCACCAAGATCACCAAACTCTCCCACTGTCCTGTGGACCCACAAGATGAGACTGGCAACTATACTGGCCCTTTTGGCATCCGTCCATAGCCTGTTAGTTAACACAACCCCAACTGCAAATGAAAAGCTTCCTACAACCCTGCCCCCCCCCCCCCAAATGTACAATGACCAGCCAAGGAGCAAGTTCCAAGTGTCGTGGCTTTTCTTTTGGAGAGCTGTGCGACGGTCGATCTCTTCCTCGGCACAAGTCTGGGTTGAGGCTTCAAGCGCCGTTTGCACACTTTCTCAAGCATAGCCTGCGGCTTTTTAATCAATGAACCATGTAGTACCTGGCACGTCCAAGTCGCGATCATGCTCCCAACGTCGCCTTGGCAAAGCGGCGAAGGCATCGGTCATGGCAGACTAGAATACTAGAAGTCCGAATAACGGATGCATTCCCAAGAGCCTTTTTGCTGCAGGAAGCTATCTAGCAGCGTGTCCACGATATTGTCGTCACCCTCCTGGTGACAACGTGATGATGTCTTGACGGTGTTGTGACTAGCAGATGTTAGGCGCTAGGTCGTTGATCTTGCAAATGAAGGCTTACGGGCTGGATGGCATCTGCCAAACCCCTGTTAGTCGTTGCCGGCCCCTTGCCCTGGCCATTCTATGACTACTTGAAATCCTGATGAAAATAAGCCAATATTTAGGGAAAGGTCGGGTCAGGTCGTCATAATTTGCCCAGCTTGCTTCGTGCGGCTCCTCGTAAAAGCGGCTGAGCATTGTATTCCAGTTTTCCTCTCTCACCTCTGCCCTCAGTTGGTGGAGCGCATGTTCTGCAACGTTCTGCGTTGCAAGCTCGCAAGTCATGGTAAGCTGGTAACTGAAAGCCTCCAGACTGCGAAGTCTGGCATGGTTCGGCAACGCAGGCTTAGACAGCCAAGGCTCGGATCTTCGCAGGGAACTTCCTGGCATGGACAGCACACCCCTGTGAGCTGTGACTCATGGACGCATAACGATCAACATCATAGCTGTTTGCTGCCTGTCCCGGAGTCTCCCGGTCCACAGTCCACAGACAGTCAAGCCAGCAAACTTACTCACGCCGCCTGATACACGACCTGAGATGGGCACTTGACACTTAGCCCGCATCCCACCAAACGAGACATTTGTTTGTGAAGGCTTGCCAGCAAAGCAGCATGGGAATTGGCACGTCAGTGCCCCAACCAAAGTGGTCCACAGCTGTCAAGAAGTTGTGCAACCCTCTTTTGACATGCATCCCTGCACTGACAGCGCTATTGACCTTGAGTCAGCTGCAACCCCCAAAGCCTGTCCGGCTAGCCTGCTGCGCTGTCAGTCAAATGTCCCCGCTTGATCTATGCGATTGGCGTGAAGCCTCTATCTGACTCTATCTATTCAGCATCATGGTGGCCACCAAGTATCGCAGGCAACACGTAGCACGAGCCGGCTGAAGGATGGGTTAAGAAGAAGCAGTTGTGCCTGGGTGTCCGTCTTCTCCTCTGATACAAGCGGATCGCAAGTGGGGACAGCTGAGGAGCCTCCAAAGCTGGCGCAAGAGTCTGTCACAAGCGCGTCTCACGCAACCAATGCAAATTGGCCGCAAAGGCTACGCACAACACAAAAAGATTCTACAAGAATCCGGAGAGCGATTAATCATTTCAAAGCTTAGCATGGCGCATGTTCTCCGCAAACATGTCACGGGCACAAGCGCCTTGGCTCTCAGCATGCAGGGTATCCAGCAAGCGTTCGACAAAGGCCTTGGCAGGCGTGCATCTCTGTGGAAACTTCCCAGCAAGCATCTGCACGTGGCCATGATAGGAGATAAAGAGCAGAAAGCCTAAACAGATCAAAATTTAAACGAGATCAAGTGAAAGACAACGATTTCACCCGGGGAGACAGGACCAACGCAAAAAGGGACGCGGTGTCTTGTGAAATCTGCGGCGGGGCACTCCCTTTCAATTAGCGGTATGATGTTCGATGCTTTTACGTTTTTCTGCCGCTTTGTCCCTTGCTGCTGCCATGCTACCGCTTGCACATATGCAATCCCCCTAAGAGCCCCCTGTGTTTTTCTTTCCAGCGTTTTCGTTTCTTCTCAGCGGATGCTCTGTAAACGCTCGATGAGCACGTGCCCCACTCCTTACACGAAGGTGGTCCAGGAAAGGGTGTCTACTATGTGCACTCGTGCCTCTGGCGATACAACCTGCCGGAGGACGTGAACATGATGGAGGCTCTCGGAGCAATCTGCTGAAAAGCGTTTTAGTTCTGAGCCCAGGCCTCCTAAGAGTCATGTATGCTAAATGCGAGCAGGCGCGGTATTTTCTATCATTCTAGCCTTCATGTGTCCAAACGTATAGTTTAAAGTGCGCATGCTTTTCACTACACCACTTCGCGTGAGTGGTCCGAAGCCTCAAGAGCCCGAACCCCGCCTACAAACTACACGCACGCGACCTAGTATATCTGTCATGTGTAATATGCTGGCATCGGTGCTCCTCTGCCTGTTCATCCCTGAACTCGCTGAGTTCACTTGCTCATCAACTCGTGGGAGAAGGAAGGGAATGGAAAGGCGAGATTCTCAATGGTCAAATTACTGTACTCCATCCAGCAGGTATGAGCGCATGCTCAGCAAAATCAAGAAGTATGATGAGGACAGAAAATGGGGGTACCGGGCTTGCAGAACACAGGGTCATCTATCTGCGCTCTTTCACCTCTGTCAAACTTTACCCACTTGATCGAAAGGTATGCTAAATCATAAAGGAATTCTCTCCATCTGCTAGCGGCGAGGGCTTGCTGAGAATGATTTGAGTCATCTGGTCCATGCCTATCTGCTTCTCCACCGCACTCAACAAAGCAACTAGCTGACAGCATCAGTTCCCAGGCTGCATACTTCATAAGGTCCGTGCCATAAACGATATCATGAGGCTGCATGGAGCTGACAATCCAGCGTCTGCTATATCTTGGTGCCGGACGAAATTGTCATCCATGTGTGTCGGCTGCCTGTGCTCGCATTTTCAGGACGGCCAAAAACATGGTAACTTTGAATGGGAGCCTGATCTTTGCAATTTGCTTGATTGATGTGCTAATGCTGTCCAACAGCGGAGGTAAAACCAGGCAGGCATATTCAATCGCCTTTGCCCAGTGCCGATTAATAGGTCGTCATGTACGCTACGCCCAAAACCGCCAAAGCCAATGAGCAAGCGATGCACTTTGAAACTTCCGATTCCCGCATTGTATCTTCCTCAATTGGAGCGTCGCATGCAGAAACATCACTTGTTTTCTTTGCTGGCTTGGTCGGTCATTTTTGCTACCCCGGCGCCATTGAAAGGCAAGCTGACAACGGTTGAATGCCTAATTGGGCGCGTGGCTGCCACTGATCCCACGGCAGTTGCAATTGCAATGTGGCAGCTGGGACTGCGCCGTCTTCTTCCTGGCCACGAGGCAACCACCGGCTACGGCTGCATGGTCCATCTCGGATGCTCCACATATCTGAACTGCTAGGTCTGCTAGGTCTCGAGATCCTCGGCCAGTGTTGCGGCCAGCTTGCAGAGCATGGCCGCACATGGCGGGGCCAACGCGGGCGGCAACATGGTGATCAGGGTCTGCCCGCGGGTGCCCGCCACAACCGGTGAGAGAATTGCCAGCCTTGCCAAATCAAAATGTGCTAGGAGCTGGAATACTCACCAAAACACGACGGCCCTCCACCCTCCTTAAATTCTAGGGCAACGTGGACAAAGTCGCCATTTCAAGGCTACCTATTTGAGCAAGCGCAGCTACTTGAAGACTCGTGCTGCCCTGCCCCCCTTTCATGTGAGGCTTTGAAGCTACGCCAGCCGCCAACGTCAGTAACTTGCAAGGCTCTGCCGGCGTGCTGCAGGTAAGAAAATGCTGACTGCAACAAACCTAAGCACTTCCCAGCCAGGCCCCAGGGCTTGTACACGGCCTTGCGTAGGGGTTGGAAGGGCAGAGGTGGAGCAGGAGCGTGGGGGAGGAGCCCAAATGAAACGGAAAATCAGTTCAGCCTGTGCCAGCCGAGAACTGAAACGAATCAGAGCCTCTCAGCCCGGGGATTGCTAGCAATCAACCTACACAGACAGCTCTCAAAGCCTTCCCAGTGCGGTCCCTGCGGCTGGGACATTGACAGGCCAGTCCTTGCTACAGCATCCGCAACTCCTGGGGCCTCCTTGTCGAAGCCATCACGGACTGCCTCTGCCAATCTGCATGTTTTTGCTTGAACACAAGCTTGACTAGGGCTGAGATCCTAGCATCATGGCTGCAATTAGGAACGATGGGAGAACGGGCCAGTAGCATCTCCAAAACAAAACACCAAGGATGCCGGAGCTCGCAGAAACATCAAGTCTATGCTTGGCCAACTGACCTGGATCACTGCGGCATCACTCTCTCCCAATCCCAGCTCTGCCAGCACCAGGATCAGCTGGCAGGCCGACCTCAGCATCGAGGGCTCAAAGATTGCTTGTTCGTCGCGTCTGGCGGTGCTATGCACGTGTACTTGAACTGCTTGCCTGCAAGCTCGTGCCAAAAGCAGCTCGACATGGGTCTCCATAGCGGATCTTCTCTGCACAGAACTGCGAAGCCTGTCTCGAAAGATTATCGTGCTTCCTGGCCGCTGGGACCATTCGACAAGGAGGTTGGCCACACAGCAGCTAGGTGTCTCCCGGAATGGGAACTCGATATTCTCAGTCCTCAGCTTGCAAGAACCGAGGCAGGTGTGCTTCCTCTTGGCTGGTCAAATGTTAAATGACAAATCGCATGCACAGAAGCGGGAGACGACTTGTGGTGCTTCGAGCCGCAGCCCCGAATTCAACCCCAAGGGCCGTACCCTATGCACCGTGATGTGACCATCCAGCTCAGCTACTGGAACTTGTGAACTTCAGACTCAAACATGCCCAGTCTCTTAGCAATCTCGTAGCTTGAAAGTGCTGTAGAGACCTCGGTGATGGCCTCAACGAGAAAGGACTATCATCACTGAACCCGCAGCAATACTAGCAAACTACAACTGCCGGATACTGCCGGTACCTTTCCCGCCTGCTCATTCACCCCCAGGGCCAGGAGTCCTAGGCGCAGCGCCCGACTCGGAGGGCCCGCCTGCCAGTCTGCAGCAGGATTCTGCAAGCGACATCCGTGAACAACATGCCACTTGCTTAGATTGAGCTAGTCGTTCTGGATCAAGGAAGAAGGATTGACAAGGTACGGGAAGTCTGTTCTAGCGCGCTTTGCTGCGACGAAGGCCCAGCAATGGCGAGCAACAATGCATCAGACTGGGTGACTCCAAATGCTCGACGTCAGCAGCTCCTCCGCTGACTTTGGCTCAGGCGGCGGTAGACGAAGTCTTCCCTGGAATGAGGGAAAGACTCCAAGCATTGGTTCTGTTCCAGGCAGGATGAAAAGTCTGAGAAGCTGATAGAGGTGTAGCACTGAAAATCCTTGTTGTACGCGCAAGAGTTTGGCCGAGGTGCTTGCGGGAAGCCTTCTGGGCTTGGGACCAGGGATCGGCTGCCATGTGGCAACAGCAGTGCTTTCACCACCGTGCCTGGTGCCCACTCTAAAACTAGCAGCGCAACTAATTCTAGGACTGTGCTACGCGAATCGTAGACTTCTTGTGGGAACAAGCTTCTCAGGCTGAACTCTTGCAAATAAGCCCGTAACTCAAACTCTGTAGTTGCTAGCTAGCTGCTCATGAGACTGTCTAGCCATGTTTTGTGCCCCCGCCTTTGGGCAGCGTACCCTTGTCCTTGGGGATCTCCAGCAGGCAGTTGGCTTCAGCAATGGAGGCGATGCGGCTGCTACGCTGGAAGCCAGTGCTCTCAGCGATAATGCCTGTTGCCCGCTTTAACTTTGTGTGCCAAGGGCCTGTGTAATTTAATCCATGGGGTTGCTAGTCCACAGCCTCAAGGCTTCGGAGACCCGAATAACACATCATCTTTGACTGTGAACTGCACATCTCCTTTACCGACTCTGCATGCCAACTGTGTGAGATCCCCCGGACTTGCTGAAAAGTCAGATTATGTTAGATATCAGTCAGACAAACAACTTCTTTCCGATAAAATGGCTAAGAGGCGTCCAGACTCCCATCGGGCTCTTGCTCGATGATACCTCAGTATCAGGGCGATGCAAGTTGCATGTGGCAGACTGTTTCCAATTGCTGCTTGCATTCCGGTTGAGGTGCTCCGGCCGCACAGGGTCCATGTCTACAGGGCCCGCCAGCTCCGCATCTACCCGAGGGTAGAGGGGCGCCTCCTGAGGCAAGCCGCATAGACGCTCCAGGGCCTGGCACAAAAAGAGCTTGCAAATGCTAGCTGCTAGCCGCTAGCCAAGAATTTTGGAGCTTCAACTGTCCACGATCGTCCACGATTGTGCGTCCGTCCATTCTGGGTTGAACGCTGCAGCTGCCACAGAATTCAATGTTGGCTGATTCACGCCTCAAGCCTGCCCGGACATGCTAGCTGAAACCCAGCCACTTCATTGAGGGCATGGTGATTACATTGGCTATCTATCTCCTCCTTGAAATGTCAATAACGTAAAGCACGCTGAAAGCTCAAGAATCTGTTCAATTTTTATGGCCAACATGGCTCGGAATAGTAGTATGTTTAACAACTAAGATCGGTAAACACATGGTCGGCACATTTGCATGTATTCCACTGGCTGCAGCTCAAGGGGCTGGGGCTGCGAGCAGCTTGAAGGTTACGAAGCAGCTCACTGGATTGCCTTCAGGGCTCTAAGGAAGCAATCGCAATTGCTCATGTCAACATCGTATCCCACTGTTCCTGGCAGGCCGAAGAACAGTTTGCGCTTGGCCGTTTCGGTGGGCCCAGGTACGGTCGCAAACGTGCTGGGCTTGCCTGCAAGCTGGACACTCCAAATTGTCGAGCGAGCTTGGGGGTGCGGGGGGGGGGGGGATGCTAAAGCGTGCCAGGCCACCGGGCTTCATGCACATCTCCCCGAAATGGATCACCCCAAGCTCTGATAGCAATTCTTTGATAAAATCCTTGCTCCCACGGCTGACGCCGCCGGAGCTGACTACCACGTCAGCCTGCCCAAGGAACTCTTGCCGTCAGTAGTGTGATCCCAAAGTGTTTTTAATGTTTTAGATTTTTGGCAAGGCAGCGAGTACACGCAGAAAACCATACTGCTGCATCAGGTGGCTGGCAACATGCTCCAACTCGCTCAGTTGCTTACACAACTCGAGTGAGCTTACTGGGCTGCGCCATGTTCGTACACAAGACCCCAGCCTGCTGGAATGCGGAGACAAGGGTTGCTCGAAGCTTCGACACATCGTCTGTCACGAAGCCCATGTCCAGGGCCTTCTTAGCCAACTCAACATGCAGAGAAACTCTGCGTCGGTGAAGCGTATGTGCTGCACACGCCCTACAATTCAATTAGCACCCAGCTTCTGGACAAATCCAGCATGATTCTCAAACACACAAGAACCCAACAACTCCGGCGCACCTCAGTGCCAAGCTCCTGCGCGAGGGCGCAGAGAAGTGGACGGTTGCAGTCAACGATCTGCCCGCGGCTGCGATCCAGGCTGCAACTAGCACCTCAGACTCGAGCAGGGCCTCATCGCCCAGCCGGGCCTGCTGCTTGACAGACTGGCCTTGTTGCAGCTGATGTACCTACATCCACCAGCTCGTCACCGGTTGAGATGATTGCTACTCGGGGTTCTCGGAAGACTTCAACGCGACTGAGGCCAAGGGCAGCCAGAACCTCAAAGCAGATGTTGCATATTTCTGCAGCTGTGATAGAGCTCTACGCCACCCTAATCCATGAAAGGCATTCGTGATCTGAGGTACACCAATCTCACCAGCACCGATGCGGCAGCCTTTTTGCAGAAGAACCTCGCCCTTTCGAGTGTCTGAGCCTGAAGACCAGCTCTGAAATCGGTGTTCATGGGGAATGGACTTCATTGCGAGCTTGAGGCCCTGGCCGACTGCACGGATATTGGCGCCTGGTTTGCTGGAGCAAAGGACCTCGATCTCCAGCTGCCCATCAGCCTGGACCAGCCTGCAACTTTCAACATTTTTGGATCGCAAAAGTCTACTAACTGAGCTGAAGTCAGCCTGGCAGCTGGTTTGTGTCTTCCACCTTAACAACAGTGTCAGCCCCTTCTGGCAAAGGTGCGCCAGTGGTAATGTAACGTATATGTCCTTCCCTGAGCGGTCCAAGCGAGTCTGCACCCGCCGTAGTTCCAGCCACTGTGTCCACAGGATATTTTCCAGGGGCATCTTGGGACCGCATAGCGAAGCCATCCATGATGGATGCTGGGAAGGCGGGAATGGCTTCCGCTGCAATTGCCTCTTTTGCTAGGACCTTTCCAAGCGCCTGGTTCAAAGGCACAATTTTGGTTTCGAGGGGTCCAAGGACTTTGCTCGCCACTATGCCCACGCATTCATCCACCGACAGCATGCTGAAGGGGCTCTTTCCAGGGTATGGGGCCGCAGCATGGCCAGCCATGACGCCAGCTGCCGGAACCCGGCACTGATAGCTGCGGAGCTACATCCGAGCTATTGCACAATGATGCTTGAGCTCAAACAGCAAATTGCAGCAAACTTGCACCAGGACCAGAACCAATTGCTCAAGTATCATCCTGTGTACTGCATGGACCCCCCGACAAGGAACACGAATTCGCTGAGCGTTGTGAGACAAGAAACCATGCATGTGGGCTCTCTCACGCTTCCCTCTCTCTCTCACAGCGACTCGGACGCTTCCCATTACATGCATCTATTATTGGCCGGCCGAATAAACAAGAACATTATGAAAGCCGACTAGCAGCCTCAGTTTGTAACCAAGCTTTCGGTTCAAATCAGCTTGCGCGACAAAGGTCTGGCATTTGAAGCTACGCCATGCGCGTCTTAAACAGGACTGAAGCCCCATACAATTTCTGGGTTGTAACGGTCCCCACCTTCTGCCTAGGACCTAGAATAGAAGATGGATGTTCTTTCATGGTGGGTGTTGCTTCATTCTTGGGCAGTGTGTATCCATTGCTGCCTGGGTCAAGCCCTGAACTAAGGATTGCCGGCCTTCTGCTTGGGAATTTGTGGCCACAAACCACCCAACCAGTTCCCTTTCTTTAGAGACTTGACTCAGGACATGAAGCGGATGCTTTAGGAATCGATGGGCTGATTGGCTGCTCCCTTGTTAATGTTTGCTCCCGATTAGTGTGGGGGTTCTCAATTGCGCGAAGTTTCGCCGAAATTATTCAGCACCCCCTAGGTTCGTTTGGGGGGTGCTCAATTGTGCGAAGTTGCGCGGCCGGAATAAATAATTCTGAGAAACAGCCAATAGAATCCTATTCTGTTTTAATCAAATCCTAGGATCCAATCCCGCCTATTGAATTTTGATTAAAACCTAGGATCCAGATTTGTTTGGGGGGGTGCCCCCCCTATACTAAATAGGTACCCATTTTTGTTTTGGGGGGGCGGGGCTGGGGGGGGGGTGCGCTACACTAATCAGGACCCGACATTACCGTTTCACCACGAAAGATGCAGCACTTGAAACAGCATGCAGATGGCACGGTCATGATGCAGTTGTGGTGCCCTGGCCCGCGGCGACAGATGGAAAGCCGACAATGGCGACAGGTTGAGCTACAGCGGCTCACTTTCCGAATGGTTAAACATGAATTTCGTCTTAGTGACATAGCTTGACCTGACATGCTGACGGCCCTAGTACATCAATGTTCAGTGAAAGTCGGTGAGCATCTGCTTGTCCACGCTGCTACAACACGCTGGCTAGGCGAAACAACAAAGAACTTGCATGCTGGACACTTGAGCCGAAAAGTGTTTGGAGAGGAGCGCAGACGTCGACACACCTTGCCTTCCAAGCCGCGTCGATACAAGTCAGCCAGCCTGTTTTTTGGAAACCTTCAACCCTGAAGCCCCCGAGGACGCTTTCGAAGTTTCAAGCTCATGCGCAAACCATATATAACCCTTTCTTGACGAGCGACTTGGCTGCCCAGCCTGGCCCACACGGAAGTGCTTACGATGGTTCGGGCCTCTGACCAAAGTTCCTGAACCCATGAAGCGCCCTTGGTCTCCGGCTCGCGCCAGATTTGGCCCTCCTTGGGCTTGGGCGGCGCCTGGCCGATCGACTGAGGCATAGATTTGGGGCTGCAGTATAGTGAGTCGTGTCACTTACTGGAGCCCGCATCCAAACCAGTTGCGGGACATGGCGGCAGGTTGTTCTATACGTCCTGGCTTGCGTAATAGAACGATCTGATCTAAGCTGGGGCAGACAGTGCTGAGCGCCTCATTCCACGGTTCAACGAATAAAGCCTGGCCCTGAAACAGCTACTCGAAACTATTCCGCAAGTCGGTGAGCTTCATTCTTTGCAGTCATTATTTGCTTCGCAGCATCTGATCTTGATCAGTCTGCTTGCCCGGCATACTTGGGCAAACTGCTCTCGCAGGCCAATCCTGATCCATCCTGTTTTTGCATGCCTTGTTCAGGCTGACTCCTTCATGGTTCTATAATAGGTTTGCTCATCATAGCATTGTTGACCCCGGCCTTCCCATAAGTCCTGGATCAATCAGGAGGCATGGGCTCTACATGCTCATCGCTGGGAGCTGAACAGCTGGCAGCGCAGCTTCACTGCCGCAGTCCAGAATAATCGGCATCGCTTGAGCCATGCCTAAGTCGTCAGAATACTGGCCCTTGTGACGGCAAGAATGAGGTTGCTGATTCAATGCAAGGCGCTGCTGTTGCCCGTGACATCAATTGTTGCCTCAACTGCCATAGCATAGAAGCTAAGGCCCAATGCCCATGCCTCAGCTCTCTGTGTGCGAGCGGCCGTGAGGTACGACAAAGCTGTCACCTGGCCGGCCTGCAAGAAACGCCAGGAAACTCATCCATGAAGGCTTCCTACTTCCTGTCCATGGCTTGTGGCCATTGAACCCTCCGCTGCTCTGCAAACTGCTTCAGCTAGACCGAGGGTGAGGATCCAAGAGATGCCAGCACCCAAAACAGCTGACATGCCAAGAGTTTAGAATCATAAGAACAAGAAGGTCAGCACGAGGGATTTCCTATGGATGTTGCTTATTTGGAGATCAGAATGAACTAGGAATGTTTTGTTGAATGCACACTTTTGCGTATTCAGTAGGAGATGCGGTATGGATCTGCTTGTTGTCACCGAAAATGTGGGAGTTCGCCTCTTCAAGTTGTTACATTGCGACAAGCCAGCACACATGGAATGTGATGCTTTGAAATCAGCAGAAGTACTCCGGAAGGTCTCACCCTGTCGTTCCCAAAACACTTTCTCTGCGCGTCCATGAGTCTTTCCTCTCATCTTTTATGTGCCGACCATGGTTTTCCACGTAGTGCATGGCAAACCCCACCTTTCGTGGCTTTATGCAACTATGCCTTGCTTCCCTTCTGCTGAAGGCTCTGCTCATTGAATTCATGCTAGACGAAGATCAGAGAATACTAGCGTTACGGAAGAAATAGATAGAAATCGCAACACCGTTCTACTCGCGAAAAAAGCGTGGACGAGATAGTAACCGAATATGACAGAACAACGGAAGCACACAGGAAATACTGAATCTCATGTCGAAGTCAGATGCGTTTTTACATTTGATCCCGGGCACACACTACACTCAATCTAACTTTCGTCGAGGGCTACGTTCTGCAAAACGGTTCAAAGCATTCCAAAGTCAAGAGACTCGGTGAGACACTCTACCCAAACACATGACCTGCCGCACAAAGAAACACAGAAAGTGACTCTGGGGCCAACAGATCAGCGGAGGCCTCGCTTAGCAGCAAAGCCGCGCAAGGGTCCTAGAATGAGCTTCTTTCGTCGCAACGTGGGTTGCATGGTATGCAGTACACGTGGGTCCTGTGCCGCTGGGCCCAACACCGAGGACCTCAGCACCCAGCGATGTCCAGCGGAACCTGGCTGCAACGGAACATTCAAAAACACTCTTGCAAAGCTTGCTTTCCTCCTTGATTGTCATCAAAGCTCACTGACAATTCTGAGTAGCCGAGTTTTGCAACCAATGTTAGGAGCTTGAGACGACTACAGACTTAACACATTGCATCAGGAGGAAACAGGAAAACCATGTGCGACTGAGATGTTATAGTTGAGCTCCCAGCATGCTTTGTAGAAAAGGCAACACGCTCCATATTTGCAAGGTTCCAGAATTGTTTGCGTGCGGATTGTTTGGGTCCGTGCACGCTGGCCTGGAAGCAGTGGTGTGCACTTGGCATACCCAAAAGATGCCGAAACAAAACAGCCGTCCGGACATCATAGGAAGCACAACACATTCGTCTTGCGGCCAAAGGTCTTGTGGTTCTCAGCTTTCGCTGACTCAAACTCATCCCGCTCATCCCGCCACCTCTCATGCGAGTACCGGTTGCAGATTTGCACTCTCCCTTCCGCAGACCTAATGCCCCCCGTGAACGGACGGATCTACAACTCTGCACAGCCTGCCGAAGAAGCCTAGCGCCCACATGCCACTGAGCTCGTCCAAGCCCACGTACGGTGTCACTGCATCTACTAGGAAGTCCAGAACCTGCTGAGCTGAGATGGCTGAGACGTGGGAGAGTGTGCCACACGGAAGGTCACTGGCATGAGAATGTACACCTAGGGTTTCGCTCGTGCCACTGCGATTCACTTGCCCAGCTGGTCAAACTGTACGACCCAGAAAATTCGACTGAGAAAATCGCTTCCAACATACAGCGAAACCTGTCGAGCTGACAATCCGCACACTAAGATAGAGCTGGCGTACCAATAAAGCACTGAAGTAGCAGCTGGGTGACATACATGTAGGCGAGGACATCCACGTTGGCACCCAGCTCCTCACCTGGTTGTTGCTGCAATAGAAAAGTTGAAGGCGAGCAGCTCTGATTTGTGTTGCTGAGACTTGCTGAGGATACTAGATGACAGGTCTGAGTCTGCAAATGTTACAGTAATAGCGCGTCAAACAGACCTTTGGCTACAATCACGCTTGCACACCGTGTGCCCTTGTATGACGTCATGCAGCATGCTAGCACGACTGTCCGTCATGTTGGCTTCCAAGCGGAAATACGGACCTACACATCATACCATGTGGAGATCAAATTGTTGGCATTCCATTTCTCGTCCATCTCTGAACTCCGTGTCCAAGTCGCTGAAAGATTTGGCCCCCGCGGCATTGACAATTGCTGAAGCGGCACCAAGAGCTGAGGCAGCCATCACCAGGTAAAGCCTTGCTTGAAAAAAACAAGCTTTGAAGATCAAACGTGGACTTGCAGGATTTGCAGGAGCCCGGAGCTTGCCGACCACGAGTCTAAAGTTCTTACGCAGAGCTGGAGCAAGGCTGCCCGAATCAACTCGTAGAGATTGGCAAAAAGTTACAAAGCTTAGCACTGAGCTTTGATACATGCACGGCTGGCAGCCTGTGCCTTGTTCGGGCAAGGGGCACCAGGATGCCCAAAGCGTTCACGCTGAACGTGGAGGCTAAGGAGCTGCGAATTACATGGGCATCTCCAAAATCCTGTTGGCAAGGCAACTCAGGAAAGTTAGCAAGGACAGAACTTCGTGTGGTCTGCATTAAGTGTTA
Source organism: Symbiodinium pilosum (assembly GCA_905231905.1). Classification (NCBI taxonomy): domain Eukaryota; class Dinophyceae; order Suessiales; family Symbiodiniaceae; genus Symbiodinium; species Symbiodinium pilosum. Next base: position 90,511 of record CAJNIZ010026668.1, on the reverse strand, counting down.
AGCTGGTGCAGTGCGTCAGTCTGCGTTGCTAACATTCACAGGTTGACTTCATATTTGGAAGAATGATTCCCAACGTCCCATGGAACACCTTTAGCTTTGGTATTGTGACATCTCTTTAGCAATGCCAAGCTGCGCGTGCGATGCCATATGTGAGAAGGATCAGCTTCAGCGTGTTCCGCGTCACAAGGCAAAGGATGATAATGGCCACGACACCTTGCCACCGGAAAGGTCAACTAGGAAGCCTAAGGGCCAAAGACTTCTAGAGTCTAGACGCACGCAGCACTCACGTGGCAAAGACTTCAGAAGTCGGATGTGAGGCTGCTGCAGCTCTGCAGCCCCGAATCCAGACTGCAATCGCTTCGCTGGCCAAGCGGCGAAGTGAACTCTGCCCGGTGAAGGCTGCAATGGCCGTCACTACGAACCAAGATATGCCTCGGGTTTGAACGTTAATTCGTTGAGTCTGAGGCGAAAGCCCTGACTTCCCCTGCATCAAACAGCGTCCTATGCAGAGATCTGTGAGGGCGAGAGGCTCCAGCACGCATACTTACAGCAGGTGTGCCATCCCAGGATGAGATTTCGCAAGCTTTAAGGCATCAACAATGCTGAGATTGCAGGCGTGCTGCAGGAAGCAGAGATTGCCACAACCAGACGCTGCCACCTCAGCTAGAGCATGCTACAGCTTCCCTGGCCCGCTGATCACGCCAGCAAGGTCAAGAGCATTCTGGCTGACCGCGCCGCGACGCTTGTTATAGGGGTGCGCTGGATGACAGAAAAGGACGCCCAGATAAACATGTCGGTTGGCCGCCTCAGTATGCGGCATGTCATCTTCAACTGAACTGATGCCTGGAATGTTGGAAAGCGAGTCATAACGCAGGTGCTGAGAGTGAGTCTGAGTCTGCCATGTCTAGGTTGCAAATCAACAGAACAATCCGTAGCAGGCGGCATGGAAAACATAGTCCTCAATTACCTCTCCGGTCCAGAATGTCCGCCCGTAAAGCAGATCCTCACGCATGTTGGCAAATGCGCACATGTTTCCAAGCCTGCGCGCTGTCGGTTTCGTAGTTTGAGCGGACTTGGACTTCTGCTTCCCCGGAAGTCAGCAGTGTAACCCTATATAGTTCTGGTATGCAGAGCAGGTTAGCTTAACTAACAGCTCTGGCCACAGCATGCGCAGTAGAAGGACACAGCCCTCCTGTCGAATGTAGTTTGGATAGATATTTGGCGTCCAGTCGAAACCAAAGGTCATAAAGTCCTGAGATATGCAGCGCATGATCGGCATGAGTTACACTATGCACATCTACGTGCACCTTCGTAACTTGGCTACTAATTGGCATCTACCATTCGATGGAAGCAACAAGGCATTGCCTGCAAGTCAAGTGTCAAGCTTTTCAGGGTGCCAGTGCGGACTGTCCTCCACACGCAAGCAGACCTTGTGTACCTGCCTGTGCCTGTCGTGCACCAAGTATGGTGAAGGCCGTGCCCACCTTGCCTCCATTCCGAAGAGCGAGAAGCCCGTGCAAATGAAAACTAAGAGAAGGCCTGATGGCCGCGGGTCAACTTCTAAACGTCATGTCATGTTCTTGCTCTTACTTGTGATTTGCTACAAGTACACTGTTGTAGGGTGCATGTGCTTGCGTCAGCTGACTCAAGCCCGCTGCCAAGACACATGGCGTCAACAGGAAGAACACGAGCAAGGATAAGAGGACAAAATTCGTAGCGTTGGTCCTCGATTCAAACAGGCCGGCTTGAAGTCGTTCTCTTGACAAGGAAGCTCTGCCACGAGTCGGGACATGCGGTCACCGACTGTGACTAGTCAGATTTCCCATTCCTGGAGAAGTGCTACAAAGCGTCCAGAACCAGGCTTCTTGCCGCTCTGGAGTGTCATTCCAGCGGATGAACCTAGAAGAAAGACTTAAGCGTTCAAGATTCAGGTTTCCGCTGTCATGCTTAGGCTGACCTGACCCCTGCTAGCAGGCATGTGTTGGTGTCAACAGCTCGCAACATCTGACCACATCTGACCACCTGCAGATGGTGACCAAGTTACATGGGATCTCTCGGCATGTTGATTCCGTAGGTCTCCGCAGCCATCTTTGCAGCCTGAAGATACTTTGGCAGCTCGCCTGGCACAAGCCCCGCCCCTGCATGTTTGAAGATGAGTCTTGTCATGGCTGTAGGTTTGACCATCTGATCGAGCCTTCCAAGATGGGGCTTGCGTCCTGGATCACGACACCACTCCGCACAGAGCGATTCCTGAAATACTCCAGCACAACTCGCTTGAGCGGTCAATGTCGCAAGGTTCATACAAGTAGGGGTTTCCCCTGCTGAGCCGCCACCGTTTCTTTCTTTTTTCGCATCCGCCCATCCTCATGAATTGATGAAGAGTCCTGAAAATGAGCCCATAATTGGGCTCCTCCTTCCCCCGCCCACGGATTGGCTTAGGCACAATCATGCTTAAGCCCAATTACTTGGATCGGACTCAAAATGCCACCGCGCAGTCATCATACACCACCAGAAGCTCTAAACCATGAAACCATCATTAAAGCCAACGAAACACGCATAAACGCGACATACAACCATCATGAACACGCAAACCCACAAAAACTGTCGCGTCAACAACCATCCAAAAATCGCTCGCAAAACCATCATTGAAAAAGCGGATGGCTTCCATGAGGCCAGCATCCAGCCCTCCGGAACCCATAATGCTTGGCCGAGCACACCGACAGCCTAGATGCCTCACAAAGCAAAAGCAGACCTCTAACGCTGCTGATGATGCCGGCATCCTGGGCCAGCATCATCAGAATCGTTGCAGCTCCATTTCTCCAATTTGGAATCCTCCGGAAATGTGCTGGCCGGGGCCAGGTCCCGGTGAGCCGTTTTCAGGTCGCAGGGGTGCTCATGATGTTTTGGAGGGCGCGCCAGAGGGCTCCAAAACGTTGGGAACTTCACATGCGAAAATGCGCATCTTCAAGACCCGGCGTCTAAGTGACTGAAACCCATAGCCTACAGATTCATCAGCACCGCCGTTGTAAAGCCCACATTGACATGAAAGTATGGAAAAACCACACTCATAGAATCATCATGAAACAACCACGCGCGTAAGACCTGAAAACCATCACTCAAACCCCATACAACCTGCATGCAACCTGCGATTTTGAGTCTAAGCCTTTCTCTCCCGTATGGGCCCAAGACGTGCCCAGGCCTACCAGCAGTTGTCAAAACAGCCTGTGCTGTCATGATGCTTTTTCGGGGGGGTCCTGAAGGATCCATTTGCGGGAGGAAAAATGCATGGATGAGGTCTGGAAGGGCTGGTTTCAGAAACGTAGGTCCGATGATGCCGGGGCAGGGATGGTCGGCGCTGGCCCCTCCACGCCGGTGCAACTAAAGCTCTGTAAACACGGAATCTGCCCTGGACCACATGCGGCGGCATGAAAGATTTTCAAAACTTCCGCAAGCTTTAAACCAACAAGCTCGTAGGTCGAACATGCGCAATATTGGTTATCGCAGGGCACTAGACTACTCGGGTCGAAGCAATGCACAAGCGTTCAAATGGCACAGGGAAGGGCAGGAAGAGAGTATGCCGGCTGTCCAAAAAAAGGCGGTGCGTCAGACCTCGACCGTTCCCCTGGCCCCCGGCATGAACACGGCCTCAAATCTAATTCTGATGCGGTAATCAAGCTTTCGCCTTTCACACGGACGAATTCTTGAAGCTTTTGCGTCCCCTGGGCCGCCCAAAAAGCATCACGAGCAAGCACTTTCCTGTCAGCTGGCTCAATAAAGAGATGCTAGGCAGAGAAGTGGACCCACAGTGATGCCGATGTCGCGTTATTGAGGGTGCCGCTCCAAAGGCTGCATGAAATTGTTCTAAGGATTCTATGAAGCTTTTTATGGTGTTATAATGGTTTTGTGGTGAGTTTCACAAATCGTTATCCGACCTTGAAGTTGCCTTTGCTGATGTGTAACTGTGTAAAGTACTACACCCCATGCTGGCGATGATGCTCTCCTCTTGCAGATTTGTCGGGTGCCTGTCAGGTATCTGTCCCTTTGCAAGAAGCTTCTTCGTGAAATTGGAATCCTGATTGTGTTGATGATGCGGCTCTCGTGCTCCGGCGTGATTCAGAGGCTGGTCTTTTGTCTCCATTAAGTAAGATTTCGAACAATCACAATTTTTGCCTTCCTCACCATCCATCTGCATGGCTCAACCTGGGATGGGTAGCCAAGACTCTGTGCATCCCCGCAGTGAAAGCTGCCCTCCCGCTTGCAGCAGTCAGTGCCAACGGCCCAGTAGCCGGCTGAAGTTGCCAGCTCATCCATAACCTGGGCAACACTTTCCCAGATTCCTGCGGCTTCCCGTGGAGTTTGGACACAGCAGAAAGGCTTCTATGGATGGTCGGTAGCCCGCATCTCATGACCCACGACGAACCAAGTGCTGCGAGGCTGAGCTAAAATTGCCCATCTGCATGTGCAGACGCCCTATGCCTGTCATATTGAGACATGCAGCAACCGGCGCTGCACACCACAAGGTGCCCGAAACGAAGCCAACCCCTGCAGTCACGGCAGCTGCACATGGACCGTCTCCACTGCGTCTCATGAGGGTCAAGCAGTATTTTTTTTTATGCTTCAGGCATTGCACGTGCACATGCTAGCTGATATCGATTTTACAGAGCGAACAGGCAACGCAACTGTGGGCACAGCCGCCTTGCAGCCCTAAGCTCTCCGCAACTTAGAGAGGAAACGCACTTGTTGCCAGCCTCGCGTCGTGTCCACGTGAGCACCTTGGAATGATCAAGCCTACATGCTTGAGAAGATTCCTGCGAGAAGCGGCCACTAGAAATCAGTAGCCAAACCTATCCTGGCTCAGAAGCGTGTCGTAGCCAACTGAACACGGGCTGTGCAAGTTCTTCCGCAACTACTGCTGTTGCACCAACTTGGGCTGCAAAGGCTAAGTGGGCGCGTGCCTAAACTAACCCCCCCCTACAGTCTAGAGTGTCTACGAGCCATTGGGCATCATGAAGACATGAAAAAGGTCCACGAGCTGGAGAGACTGCAAGGCCGAGGCGCCAGACTCAAAGCTCACGAAGCCTGACAGACTCTCCACGTCACTGCATCGCTCACGTACTCAGAAAAACATCGTCTGCAGTAGCCCTGCGGCCGTCTCACGTCTCCACGGCCTGCGTCTGCTACTGAGCCTGGCTTTGACATCGGATCCACGTTGGAGTAGCTAGGGCTGCGCTGGTAAAAGTAGTACGGATGCCTTGGCTAAGCAGCTAAGCCGGTCTCCAACAAGCTGAAAGAAGCATTCCACGCCTGAAGAATTCCAAGGTGCAGGTACTTGACCTTGTCGTACTGCCTGGAGTGCAAGCTCAGTCGAATTAAGTCAACAAGTCCAGAAGCCAGAATCAAAGTCCTCCCTCTCGTGTGCTTGGCAGAGAAAATGAGTGAGTGAGTGGGTGAGAAAGAGGGAGAGGTAAAACGATCCACGCACATGTACAATAAGCATTGCTGCATCGATGCCTGTGATGTGTGCTCTCTCGTATTGAACGGCAGAGCGGCCCCAGGGCAATTCCAAAAAGGCTGACGCAGAAGCAGCTAACAGCGAGGACGCGCCAAGCCGGCCCCCGCGAGAGTAGCAAGAAGCCCACAGACAGCAAGAAACCTGCAGCAAGCCGTCAGCTTGAAAGGTCTTGCAATGCTGAACAATGCCTTGACCCCATCTGCTAGAGTCGGGGTGTCGAAGTTAAGGCTATTTTGGCAACAACTCTTCCTTGCACCTGAAGAACATAATCCATGTGTTACTGGTCACTTTGCAGGATGACACCTTCGATATGTTCAAAAAGACGTGCGGATGCTGGAGAAAGCTTCTTCCGCCCAGGGAGCAGGCAGCCGAGGCCAATATTGAGATTGCCTGGCCCTGGACTAGCGCTGTGGCAAGCAGCACCATTCCTAGCAATGGCTTCGGGTCATGCGTTCAACACTGCTCGATCAAAACTGTTCTGCTAGCGCTTGCAGGGCAGCTGTTGCTAAGCGAGCAAGAGTGTTTGAAACAACACTGATGAATAGCACTTGCTGTTCAGTTTTCTTCTGAATGCTTCAAGTCCTGTAGGTGCGAAAACTATTGCCAAGCGCCCAGGGCAAAACTGCCCCTGAGTCGAGTGTGGCCAGGATTCCGAAAAGGATCCAGGGCAGGAGCAGCGGGGAAAGATCCTTCCAAGACCTGGAGGAGCCACACAGACAGCTCGAATATGAATAGTTGGTTAGACGGCCTCTTCCAATGCACGGACAGCAAAGATCTGCATGCATTCGTTTCATGACTAGGGCCAATACCGGATCCGGCATCTTCAGCAGAAACTCCGTTCCAAAGTTTCAGTTAGCAATGACTTGACAATGACCAAGTTCGTTCAAGTCGCGGCTTCCCTCTCGCAGCAGCCTTGGCTTCCTCGGTCTCAATGATCCGGCCAGGGCCTCGCAGCTACAGCGATCTTTTAGAGCCTCCTCATCTCTGCAGCCCAGGTGTTTAGTGTTACTCAAGAAGCTGCACCTGGCGCGAAGACATTTCCAGGGCCAGTCTCGATGGAGCCATAGTCGCCAGGGGCCTGTCCTGCAGTGACACTTCTTGTGGCTATGAATGGCTATGAAACCTACACACATCCTAGCACTTGTGGAATCTGTTTCTGAGCAATGTATTGACCCGAAGTGAATGAGCGCCTTCCATTTGCTGCCGGCAGGGCGTGCGCTTGTTGCCACGCCCCGCCGGGTATATGGATTGCACTACCAGGTGTGAGGTGCCGCCTTTCAGAGTTTTCCGAAAGGGCTCAGAGGTTAGGAGCCGAAGCAGCTGCAGTGGGTGGGTGGGTGGAGGGAGTGAACCTCAACTGGACAACCTAACCTCCTGTCCACGATTCTGAGTCACTATATAAGGACAAAACCTGACCGCAGCCTTAAGTACCTACAAAAAGCTTTTAGTCCCACTTCACCAGCTCTGCCGCTTCCAGCATGGAGTAAGTTGTGGCAACATGAAGCTTGTTGCCTGCAAATGCCTGCAAGCTGCAGCACGCAAGCCAGACTGCCAAAATGCCCCCAAGCCTTCGCTGCTGCTTTTGCCTAGCACACGCAGAGGCGGCTCCATGTCCATGAATTCAAGCTAGTCCAGCGTTCCGTGCAGCTGTTGCAGGCACTTGTGCCTGCATCCCTTCCTTTCAATCCAGTGGGGGTATGAAGTAGCCAGAGTTCAGATTGCCACACCTGCTGCCAAGGTGGCCGCGCCCCAAGCGGCATGGTGGGTGAAGGCGCCTACCAAGTGACGGGGCCGAGGGTCAAGTTTTCTCTGCTCCAATCTCTGAGCGTCGAATACATGCAATTGTCAGTCAAAGAGTCGAAGCAGCATGGGTACAAGCATGACCGGCAATAAACCTGTCAGCTGGCATGCAGACAAGTCACAGCTCGCCCGCGAGAAGCTGGCGCCAGTACTGTTAGCATACACCCGTAAGACCCATGCTGAACAAGCAAGCTGTGCAACCAAGAGGCCTTGGCATCATCCTGGCTTCGCAGAAAGTCATCGACACTCTTCACTTGGCATGCTGTTGTCTACTGAGGTTGCAGGCGGCTAGCCGCTCACTCTCTCACAATCGCGCAATGCTGTCTCTGACTGACATGCTCCCACGTCGCCACCATGGACATAACGTTTAGCATCAACGAATGGCACTGGCTCCTTCTTTGCCTTCTGGACATCAGCCGCCTGTGCTGACAGCAAGCTCCTGTTTGCCTTCAAAGGGAAAAAACTCAGGACCTTGATGCCCTCGGGGAGTTCGTCAACCACCTCGCCAGTTCCTGATGCATGTGTGGAGGTTCTTCCGCCAAAGAATGTCGTCCATGTATGGGTCACTGCGGCCGAGAGCGAAAACGCTACTTCATGTACTTAGACCGTGGCGCTCGTTGCGGTATTTGGTGTGACCCTCGTCTGTCTTTTCCTGGCATCAAGCACCAGACAGCAAAAAATGAACTGACGTTGTCGGTGCGCAACCTTTCCCTGCCCAGTCTCCCAGTCTCCTCCACCCATTCACAGGTCGGGGCCTGCAAAGAGTACAGGTTGCCCTCACAATGCCAAGTGCAACGAAACAACACGACTCAAGAGAAGTCGTGCCCAGAGCCTGCTCGGATGCCGGAGCTGGACTGCTCCCTGCAGATTCGTAGGTCAAGTTTAAATGCTGAATCAAGCTGGACATTTCAGGTTTTAGCTCCTCTCCTATCCCTTCCAGATTGCTGACGATGCGGCCTTCAGCTTTCGGCTTCGATGCCTTCCTTAGCGGAAGCTGACCACAAGAACAAGATGGACAAGCTAAGGAGGAGGGAGGAGGGCCCGGCCTGTTTGAAGTGTACTGAGAAACAGGCAGAAAGAGGATGTCACTTCTATCATGCGATATCACTGCCAAACACGCTAATCGTGGCCGGGGCTCTCCGCCGCCCACTTGGCCTCGTTCTGGGCCTGCGCGGCTGCGAACTTCAGAATAGCATGTCAACTGACTCAGAGCTGATGACAGCAGCCTGTCCCGTGCTGCTGTCTAAAGCTTTATTAGCCGATTCTTGCCGAGCATGGCACGCTCAGTCTGCATGCCGCTTTTGACCAAGCACGTTCTAGAGCAGCAAACGCTACTTGTCTTCGGAAACACAACAGGCAGTGGTGGTGCAAAATCGCAAAATGTCGAAGTCCTGTTGCAAGGTCTTGAGGCCAATTATGCAAACGAGGCTAAGCACGAACAGCGCAAACCATGTTCTTGTCTTGTGGCTTCCAATGCTCTGACATGGCGGCAGGTCTGCTAGACGTGGTGGCACATGTCTCTGGCTCGACTACAGGCCCTTGAAGGCAAGCTCAGCCGCAATCTGTACAACGTGCAGACACGCAAGAGCCACTCCAAGCTCGAAGTGGAAACCCTGCGGTTTCGGGCTCACAGCTCAGAGCTGCCATGAGACTTTGTCCGCTGAAGTCCTGTCCTGGGTAGTACACAGTCTGAAGGCCTTCAGCTTTGAGCACTGGGAGATGCAGAGCTATACACAAGCGCGTCTACCAGCCAAGATTCTGAGAACTAAGACAATCCACCAAAGACCAGAACACACACTTCCACCCCATCTGCTACTGAGAAGTTAATTGCGCTGATCATTGGCCCACTAGCTATGTTTCCGCTGAGGCACGCTCCCTTGCCTGCCCACTCAGTTGACTTGGCCGCGATCTTCTCAGACCAGGTCTGAAGGGCCCAGAGATCAAATCAGCATGTGGCAAAGGCTGGGCCGAATTGAGACCCTAGGATGTTTTCGTAACTGATCTTATAAGGCAATTTCGTCATAGTGGAGCCACTGGTAGTCACTGCAAAAAAGGTTCGAGCACTAATGCAAACATGCACGAGTCCACCTTACGAGACATCTTATGTGCTCTGCTGTGTAATCCTTTTTTAGCTGTTTCATCTCCAACTGCACAACTGCAGCACAGCGCCTTGAACTTACGCATGGCATCTGGCATGCAGCTGCCTTTGGCCTTAGAAAAGCATGGAGTGATGGATTCAGGGCCTCCGCGGGTTGCCGCAGTCATTCGGCTTCTTCGCGCCAGTACTCACGATTGAGAAACAGTTCGCAAGGGCATGATGTGCAGGCTTGCTTTGGTGTCGAAACTTGGGAACATTTTTTGCAAAAGAGACATGATTTTTGTGAAATGTGAGACAGATACTTGTGTGTCGAAACCCGGTGCTAATTCATGCAAAAAGGATTGTTCATTGGATGTTTTCCAACTTTGACATTTTTAAAAAATCAACCAACAAACATTCAGTTTCAGGGATTTTTTTATCCAATTTGATTCTGTCGGACATGAAAAAAGGCGATTGATGTTGATTTGATTTTTTTATAAATTACATATGATGAATTTTATTCATTGAAAATACAAATTGTCAAATGTTGATTTAATGAATTGTGTGATTTTTTTGTTATCACGCCTTTCATGACTGAAGCTAAAATATTTTTTGCTTGCTGCAAGAAGTTTGATATTGGGTCTTTATGTTCCAGTATTTGTGGTAATAAGCGAAAAAAATCAGGCGACTGAAATCACCTTTCTCTTTCATTTGGGATTTGGATGATAGCGAATGAATTTCGTAATAAATAGCAAAAAGTTTTTTTGTTTTTGTGAAAAATGACCATTCTTCTTTTTTACATAGACCATTTTTTTTGCTTTCTCCAACAAGCTGCTATGAAAAAAACCGAATGAATAGGGAACAAACAAAGACGGCCTCTTTTCAAAAAAAAGACCATCCTTTTTTATATTTTTTTTTCGTGAAAGCCGCTGGTAACAAAAGATCAATGAATTCATAGGAAAAATGTTCAATCATTTTGTTGTTAAATAAGGAGTTGTTTTGTTTTAAACACAGACTTTCATCCATTCTCTGACAAAATGCGAGCATTTGTTTTTTTGACAAGAGCTGCACTTTTGCAATTTTCTTTTTGCCCAATTTTGGTAATCATATGTTTCGATTAAACATATTCATGTGTATGAAACACAAGGATTGTAAATTCGTATAAAAATACACGGGTAATGCTTTGCTTGCAGCACACCGCATGTGTTCCCAACAAGCAATAATCACGCCTGTTCTTCACACCAAAAAAACGATTGATTCGTTTTGTTTTTTCTTGCTATGAAAAACCGAATGGAATTCCATTAACCATGGATATTATATCAAGAATAAAACAAATGTATGATAATCATCCAGCAATCAATGTGGCTTGATTGGTCCAGCAAGAAAAATCACAAGAAATGAATTTATTGCTTCAGGAAAGCCGAGCGGCTTCTTGCAGCTGGCATGGATCTACATACCAGCCTTGAAGCGTGAACCGTCGCCCTGCAGCAGTCGGACAACAGTTACCTCATGACTATTAACATTGAAACTTCCTTGTCAATGGCCTGACGATGTAAGACAGCTGACACGGCGACATCACCAACCAAGTTCGGAGAATGGAGACGCGCCTTTGCCATCGCCAGCATGGACTGGCGCCACAGCATGGTAGCTGTTCCTGTTCATCACTGCTGCCAACTTGAGATGCAAGCACCATGGGAAGTTGCGGAAGCCAAAGCTCACATTAGTTTCAAGCTCGAGGCGCTGAAACACCGGGAAAACCACCGCCACGTTGAAGCTTGGCAGCAGCGCGCTGCCTCCCTTTGAGACATTGAAGCTCTTGTGGAAATGAGGCCGGTCATGGGCCTGCAGCACGCATCATTCAAACAGTTCCAGGTGTCAAGCTGCGGGCAACGATTCTCGCTGTGGAAGCCCCACTCGGGGCGCGGGTAAGATTCTACAAGCCTCAATGGTCACATCACCATCTCCTTCTGGACCACACCAGACAAGCTCGCCTCCATGTTCTGAGGACCTGCCATGCTCCAAGGGTGGGGAAGCACAACAAATAAAGGGCACTTGACCTGCAGAGGCAAGACATAGGGCATGTCAAAGCGTGACGAAAACACCAGCCGCTGGCCAAATGGATGGTCACGGCAAGGTACCTTGCCTTCAGCACACAAGATCCAGGCAGTTTTGGCTGATGGCCAAGGGATGGCAGACATCTGCAGGAACTCTGGATCTACAGGAGGCAGGTAGCCAGGCTGATGCTGCCAAGAAGTTGTCATCTCATGAACACATGTGGCACAAGCATGACGACATGCGAATCGGAAATTTGGCAGCAGAAGGTAGCGGACAGACCTGCGCATCGTCGGCGTGTAGTCCGTAGAAGTCACCCGGCCGAAGCCTGCCAATGCAGATCATTTTGTGGCTTGGCTAGCTGGCTAGCTGGTTGGGCACCAGCGGCTGCAGTCAGCACAGGGATTGTAAGATATGGCTTCTACAGGGGACCGGCATGCCCCGCCATGTAGATGCAGCAGACCTCCAACTCTGCGCATTATTCACTGCTTCTCTTTCAATTTTGTTATTTCCTGGTAGGTTGGGCTCTCTAAACAACAGCTGGACATGCCTCATGCCTGCTAAGCATCCTGATGCAGACACGGAACCAGGACCAGGAGGGATCGTATCGCGTCACCCATTTGGGCATGCCAGCCAAGCCCTGTCACATGGAAATCTCTTTATCACAGCTTGGCAGATGCAAGTCGCACTTACCTGGGTGCCACTGATTGATGAGAGAACAAGTCTAGGGCTTGCCGCTGCCATTTCGATTGATGCTTCAGCGTATCCAGAGAGGTTGAAGAGCGAAGGATTGAAAGAACGGCACGCATGGTGAAGGACTCGAAGGATTGCGAACACATATTCCGTAGACGGAGGCTTGGATACGGTTCCGTAGAACGGCATCATTTTTATGAATGAGCATAATGATGATAAGCCTGAAATCCTCTGACCTGTCCAGGTCATTGCAGCATCTTCATGAAGCACTTGTTGATCTCAAGGTTCGTAAGTCCAGGGCAAAACAATGACTGTCTTTCCCAAGGCTCCTCAGCCCTAGAGTAGCTTGACTAGCACTGACTCTTCTGGCCGACACAGGAGTAGGCAGCATCCCAATTTTGGAAATGTTCCTTCTGCGAACGTCCTTAGACGGCCTAGGAGGCAGGCCACACCTTCACCGGGCCCATCCAGCCATACGCTACAAAAACATTGCCAGCCCCAAGCCCAAGCCCTGCTAGCATGAGCAATGCCGTCCTAAGCGCTACTGAACTGCACTCAGGCGTCGAGAGGTCCTGAAACATTTGGACCCTTTGAATTCACATTCGGGCGCGGTGGTCATGCAGTACGCATTCTACCGATGCTGCATCGCCACGTACAACCAGGAGGCACGACAACATCTGACGCCTGACACACGCAACCTCAAGAATTGCAGGGGGTATTTGTGCAGAGTCCAGGCAGAGATGATCGGCCAGTGCTGCGAACAAAGCTCGCTTTACAACCCTCCCCTTTGACCCTAGCCACAACAAAAGCATGCTGAAAGGCTGCGCCTTCCCAAGGCAGCGACGGCAAAAGAAAATGCTGTAGATGGCACAGCCAGCGCCTGCCTCCCACTCCTCCCCTCTTCTCCATCCCTCAAAGAAAACTCGTTTGGGCACCGGTCCGGCCTGCCAGAACTGAACAACTGCTGGGTGCTCCATGGCTTGTCGGAAGGCAGAATGCCAAGCGTTGTGCTTGTCCCCCTTCCTCGGGAATACAGGGGCGTTCACTAGCTTCCGCGACATGGTTCAGGGTGGAGTGTAAAAGCGATGCGCCTTCCTTACCTGGCTGCCCCAATTAGCATTCTTCGCAGGCTCCGGCCGATTAGGATGTGCCCGGTGAAGGCGAAGCGATGCTGACGCGTCTCAAGGAAGTCAGAGACCACCTTGGGTCGTGGCTGAGAGCATGGTAGATTCAAGGACATCCCAAACTCTAGGATGCTCTCTTGCCAGCTTAGATGGACTGAGCAGCGGCCAAGGCACCTGCGTGCAAGGATTCGGCCTCAAAGGTGCCCAACCCTTCGGCTGGGAGCGAAAAGGGCCTTTACACAAGATCTGCAAGAAGTAGCATCTCCAGGCCAAAGCTTCAAGCTAGAACTGCATGTCCATGCTGCTTGCAAAAGAAAGCCAAGACCGAGCAGCTCAGAGCTGTCACAGCACAGGTGTCAGTCGCGAAGGGCGACACTCAACTTTATGCGTCTGGCAAGCCTTGCCTTCCGTCAGTCTTTGGAAAGGATAGCCCGTTTCGTCATCGTCATCTTGTCGATCGCCTGAGTTGGAGGCTTGGCGCGGTTTGCCGGAAACGTTGCCATTCCATGCAGCATGCATGCTGTCACATGTCTTGCGCCCTTAGCAGTCTTGTCTGGGTGGCTAAGCTGCTGCAGCTGCTGAAGCAGTGCCTCCCAGGCTCACTCACAGGGCGATTGAGTGCCGATGTTGCTGAACCTTATGTTTCGCACTGCCTCTGCGACAGGGGCAAACAGGAAGTCCTTGATCACGAAAGGCTTTCCAGTACGAATGGCCTGCCAGCATTTCAATGCAAAGCAAAACATGAAAACTTCAAAGCCCAGACGATCCACACGGCTCCGTTTGCCCATAAAGGCAGCTAAGAGACTCAACAAGCTTTGCCCAGGCCTTGCGCAGCTTCCGGAGGAACTTGCGATTGTTGCTCCACTCTGCATTGAGCACGCCATGCGGGAAGGTGCGGGGATATGTGCCATCCACAGTCGCCTGCTCGACTTCCTGGTGTGTAGCAGAAGTGCAGCTGTCCAGCATAACGGCATGGCGCAGACTCTGCGTGGGCAGGCAGAGTCTTTACTTAAAGACCTGGTATCCTGGTCCTGGAGCGTCTTCACATCCTTGGGATTTGAGCCCGCCTCGTGCCAGCTGGCAGGGCAGTCTTGATGAGTTGTTGGAAAAACGGGTACTCTATTGCTTCATCTTCGGCCTCTGCCGACGCAGCACCGCAAACAGCGGCTGACGTGGCAAAGAGGCGGAGCATCGCTCAGCTTTGCTTGGCGCGAAAGGCGCATAGGTCAGGCCAAGGGCGTGTTCACCAGCATGAGCTGTAGTTCTGCGAATACGAGTTCTGCGTATTTTACGAAGTGGGCAGCCTAAAAAACATCAAAAACATTCAACCATGATGTCGCTCTCCCAGCGCAAGCTTCAGCGCAGCGAACTCATTTTCAGTGACTCTATGAGCTATGTTGACCAAGAGGTGGCCGCGGCATACTCTCTAGGAGGTGTAGCAAGACTGCATGTGGTGACGACTGAACTGATTATCAAAACAGCAGCAGGGGCTGACAGAACAAGGCAAGTGATTGCATCCAGTGCCTGCTAGTGAAGATCTCGCAAGATCTAGGCCAACCACCCAGCCTTTAGCATCATCTCTGCCGCGCTGATAAGACCCGCCATCTGCGGGAAGTTGGGCACCTCTGGCACTCCGGTCATCAAACCAGAAAACGCGAGCTCGCAGGGCTAGCTCCTCTGCCCCCGTTGCCGCCTGCGATTCATCCTTCTGCTGCTGCGTGCCATTCCAGCCGATGACCAGCTCCATGTTCTGAGCCCTTGGCGCAGAGAACGTTCCCCAGATAAAAGCCGCTCGTAGCAGAACCCGGAACCAAGCAAGCGACTCTGTGCCCGGAGGAGCAAACTCGGGATTCTTCTCCAGCTCCTGAAGCACTTCAGCATCGAGTAGGAACTTTTTGTAATGCAGGTTTTGGTGCGAGTCTGTGTTGGGATTTCGTTGGGGCGGGAGAAAGTGCTTGGAGCAGCAGGTAGTAGTAGACCGAAGGTGAGGCATTTGTCAACTGAGCCCAGCCTAACGAACTCAGCTACTAACTCTTGGGTGAGACGACCGCCTCGTTCTTGAGAGCACTGCTTCCAAGGTTGATCATATCAAGCCTGTCCCATACCATTGGATAGGCAACGATCAGTCGTAGCTCTTTGAAGTCAGAGGCAGAGGCGTGCACAGCGGCGGTGTTCGCAGCAAGTGCAGTGCAGCTTTTGCGCTGCACTGATTCCCGTGTGATTTGCGGTGTTCAGAACGGCTTACAGAAAGTCAAGTCTCCACATGTAAAATGGGACTCAGATGCAACCTCTATGGAATTTCGGAACTCTCTGCGAGCGGCGCATGCGACCATTGCGCAGCTTCCACTCTGCAATCGAGCAGTATGCAGCAGTAGTCAAGCTGAATTCGTGACCTGAGCTGCAAAGGCAAGATCCCTAGTTAGTCAAGCTATGAAGAACAGTGCCCTCAACGCGTTCATGGAGACAGCTTCGCTTTCTACACCTGCCGACCCACCTTCGCAATCCGAAGCTGTCAAAGCAAGTGCTGTATGTGTGCTCCACTTTTTCTCGGACCGGCCTTGGAGTAGCGCCACCTTTCAGGCGCCATGATTTCCATCTCCACCACCTGCTCTCTGCCCATTCATGCAGTGTTGCAGGGCGGAACAGAATGCTCAGCGGCATACCTAGGACTAGTCTTGTAGACTCTGCTACAGCTGCTAAGGGCTGCCTAATGTGGCATTTCTTCTTTCTACGCGCCTGCGATCGCAACGCCTCTCGCATCCGTTGCACATCGCCGGAGACCCCGTTGACCGATACCTCCAAACGCTGGAGCTGAGGCAGCCCTGCTCGATGACAAGACACTAACCCATGCAAGGGCGGATGCCAGCAACAAAACCAAAGTCATCAAGCCACTTGAGGCAGAACATTCCTGAGCCCTGCACAATAGCCGAGTTCACTGGCACAGCTAAACCTGCAGCACGGCGACAATCAAAAACACTCTTTGTGCGACCTGGAACATGGAAAGGAATGTCTCACAGCTGTCCTTCTGGCGCCGCGGAATTGAAGTCAGCCAACGCGCCGTCCCGGATCCAGCTTATTAACAGCACCTCTTAACTCAAGCTTTGTGAAAAATGAAAATCATGGCGAAAAGATGTTGAAAACTGGTTTCAAAACACATTGAACCCTTAATTCAAGAAACGGTACCGAAAGCATGCTCACGAGTGTAATGGATCATTGGAACAGCCCAGGCGCTGGAGCTTGCGGCGTTCCCGATGCCACATTTCCTCGGCATTGACGTCTGCGGCCATACTTCATCTGCAGACTTCCTGCAGTTAAATTGTCCAAGCTTCCAAAGCCCAGCCGATCACGGCCTTGCTGCCGCTCCAAGCGTACAAGGTGTCTCGCGCTCGCCTGGCGTCAACGCTGGACGCATAAGATCTCTCGCAAATCCCACAGCTCTTGCATACTTTGCTGCTGCAGGCATGACAGTCGTGTTATGAGTGTGAAGCGGTATTGCGATATTTGCCCTAAACCCAGAAGCCCTCAACGTGCAAACAAAGCTTTCTCCGTATGCAGATGTCAAGCTCACCCAAAGGTCCAGGTGTGATGTTATGGACATCTTGCAAGTCGGGCCTGTGACTACAACTGCAGGGCCAGTGATGTTGACTATGCAGACAGCAAGTCCCTCACGTAGATTAAACAAAGTCCCCGATGTTCGCGGTATCTCGCTGTCCTGCTTCATCAAAAGAGGCAATGCCCAAGGTTGAAAAGTTCAACCAGGAGCTAACCGCACTTTGCATCTCCAGTTGCCTGGCTTCCAGGGCTTCGCCGGGGCTCTGCCTTTTCACACAACAAATGCAATTGGCAATGGTTGCAACAATGGCGCTGGTGGAGTGCAAGAAGACACGTCCGACAGTCTACTAAGCCTACTGCGAGCATGAAGGCCCTGCCGAATCAGCGTGGATGCCCCGTTACTCCTCAAGGTACCCCTTGAGGGGGAGGGAATGCACAATGGGCGGAGGTCGGTGGCACAGCCTGTCTGCAAGACTAAACAGTAAATGCAGTAGCAAGAACTGGTCTTTGCACTGGCAATTGTAAGCTGGAATGCAAGCATCACACTCTGCTCAAGCCAAACCACTCACCCTGAAATCTAAATCCTACACCCTGCACCCCGGATACTACACCCTAACTACCCTGACAACCTTATCTTAATCCCCAACCTCGAAATCAATAACCCCACTTCCCTTAAGGTAAAATCAAAATCTAAGCCCTGAAGCCTTTGTGCCAAACTAAGCTCTTAAACCAACACCCGCCACCCTAACCTGAAAATGAACCAAACCCTGACCCAGATTTGCAAAACTTACCCTACCCTCAGGGTCCAAAAACCCAAAATCGACAAGACACCGATCTACAATCCAAATCCCGCAGCCCCTCCAAGATGAAACTACACGCGAACCTTAAAATCTATAGGTGGTGGGGAGGTCGAAGTCGGGGGAAGGGGAGGGGAAGGTGGCAATAATGCATCTTGATGCATCTTGTCAGGAGGGCGGCCCCTTACGTATGTAGTTGTGAAAGGACATGGCCACGCACAAGAAAAGCGGGCGCGATCCTAGGTCCGGGCCTGAGGTTCCTGCTCATAGGCTCATATACTCGACACCATGGAAAACATCCGACCGAGGAACACCCCCAAATATGCAGTTTCTTATGCACAGTTGGGTACGCCATGCTCGTTGTCTAATACAGTCCTGGTGGAAGCATGCTCAGCTTTGGCCAGGTTTTGTCCGAATGTGTGTGTGCGTGTGCTGTCACGCGAGCTGCGCCTCTCAATCGCCAGAGCTGGAGGGGTGCAGAGCATACCCTCAAACGTGAACCTCAAAACTCCAGCCCGCACTCGCGGCACGATGCCTTGCAGCAGAAAATCGGATGCCCTGTGAAGCTGCAGCAGCGGCTGCCCTCCTCCGCGCCACACAGCTGACCACGGCAACCCGAAACATGACAGCAGGCTCCTTGCCAGATCTGGTTTCTCCAGAGATTGGTGGCAATGAAGGGCTGCGCTCGCCACGAGCACTGAGCGGCGGAGCGGAATTTTGCCTAAGCAACTCATCTCACGACATCGTGGACTCAAATCAAATGGCGGCTGAGTCGCCGGGTCTTATTCGGGTGCTCGATACAGACTTCAGCACAGGCTGCTTCCAATTTCAGCGCGCCGTCTTCATGCGCCAAAACAATGAGCTTAGCATTTCGGGCATAGATTGCCCATTCCTGCTTATTGATCTTATTGTCACCGCCCCACGTGTTCACGCAGCGGCACCTAGATGCGTTGCTTTTCATACGCCACCTGGGCCTGCAAACATGATCCGAGCCACTCCGGCTTCTCTTCCACATCCTCAGCTCAATATTGGGACTGGAAAGTCCTGCTCCAAAACAGAGACGGTCGAGTCAAGAAGCATCTCGGCACGCCATCCGTGGTCGTCGCACCCGCGGTGGTGGAAGGCTGTTTCTCGGATGAGTTTGCAACATGATATGAACAGCTGGGCAGGTTACGCATAAATGGCGAAGTAAACAATTAAGAGTATCGCTTTTTTTAGGGGGGGTGCCTACCGGCCTATCGTTTTACAGGATTTTGGCACCCTGCGGTGTTCATACCTATCGTTTTACAGTGTTTTGCCCGATCCCTCGCCTGGATGCCCCACATCTTCGGTTTTGGATAGGATCCTTGTAAGTTGCCCACTCCGGGGTACCACGTTTGCGGGGGGGCAGGGGGGGATCATTTTACCAGGGTTTTGTTCATGTCTGAATATTCTTATCTCTGCCTGACTTTGGCTCCCACACGATAATAAAGGCGGTCGCTCATATGAAGAACTCAGGAGAAACACAGAGGTTCAAAGTTCAGATACCTGAACTAGGACATGTGGGCTGGGGGTTGACTTGTGTTGAAGCACCTTACCCTCCGCCATGTGTGCAAAGCTTCGACAATGTGTGAGGCCTCATTTTTCATTGCTTCGAGCATTGACACCAAGCATCACGAATCCCACTTTGAGCTCAGACTCGTTTGCTGCCTGGGCCCTTCGCGATAAAACTGCGGATCTTCCATAATGCGCTCTCCTTAGCTACTAAGTACAGCATGCCTCATGCCTCGAATCTCTGGCAAGGCAGTAGGAAGAAGAGCAGTTCGACAGGGTTGGAGCTTTTCACCTACCACCCCTACCTTCAATTATTACCACCAGTTCATGACCCAAAAGACAGCCAGTTTCAACATCTTCCAACCACGTGACGACCATATCGCCGGCGACGCATCAAAGCCTGTAGGAGACTGCAAAACATGAATTGTGGCTGAATCTGCAAACCTTTTGTCACTGTTTTGTGTTGCTTTGCAAGCGTGATTTCTGTTCGGTTGATACAGACGCCTCAATTCGGGCGTGGCGTTCGCTCTGTGAGGCTGGCATGGAGATGTCTGGCCCTGGCCTGGCGTGCAGCAAAAGACATCTACAAGTCGCCGAAGAGTTTCAGGATAAACAAGCCTTCCGAAGGACGCGTGGGGCTCAGCCGGCCCATCCTGCAGGCAAAACCCAAACGTACCCAACAGCAGGTTTACAGGCCTTTACAGGACGCAAGGCCGCTATTGCGAGTTACTACGCAGTCATCTGCAAGATGTACGAACCCTGAGTCCACCTCGGGCTCTGGAGCATTTGTCTCTGTCTCTTCCTCGCGAGAGGTTGTGGTTTGCGAGGAGTCCACAGCAAACGAGGTGAATTCGGGACCTCTCTCATGCATGCCTTTCTTTGGGGAATCTAAAAATTCTTTGTTCTTCCTGCAGGGTCCCTACGCTGGAGAAGGTAGTAGTTACTTCAGAAAGCGTAGGCGGCATCCCCTTTTTTGGAACTCTCCATTTGTGGTAATTCGTTCACTGAATTGTGCAAAGGTGGGAGCTGGCAAGAAGCCACAAATTGAAGTGGTGAGTGAGATGCCAAACGCTCCTTGTCCTTCTGGCCGCGCACATACAATCCTTGGCGTTTGGTGCACGATCTCTGCAGGAAGAATACGTTTTGCCGTGTTTTGCCCATTAACACCAATCAGCACATGAGGTACTGCAAGCAAGGCATTAATGACAGGCAACGCTTTGGCGGCTGGGGAATCGGAGGCCTCCTGCCATGAAGCAATGAAAGGTCAACAACAGGAAGTTAGCTCCTGTACTGCTGCACTATGTACAGACTATACCGTGAGATGCCCGTCACTCGGTTCAACTTAAGCTGCCCATCCTAAACCCAAACGTTTTCTGATCTCATGCATCCATCTTCCTCGAAGTGGGGCATGATCTGCTGCGCAGCACATGATTTGTCGCGACGCGGCACGATTAAGCAGTTGCCTTATTCACGCAAGGTCTCACTCCTTCTTGCTTCTGCCTCTGGCTTTGCCTGGCGGGGCTCGGGCAACGCCTGTTCGGGACATGGCACAGGCTGTTCTTCAAGTTCAAGCAGCCCGTATTGACACAGTCACGTGCGCCTGAGATCGAACTGGCCCCTCATCTGTCACCTGATGAATAGAAGACGTGGCTTTGCAGGCAGTACGACGTGAGGTTTGCTACCACCACCCGGTCCAAGCAGATGTTGTACTGATAAGCGGTTTCACTATTTTTGCCGGGAGACGATGGCTACGCGCGCAGGTGAAGCCAAGGTCGCCGTCACATCTGGGAAGGCTTCTTCGTCCACCTTGCAGTGACTTGGTCGACTATTAGGGTTTCATATTTCTAGCTACCATCAGCCGCTTAGAACACAAGCACCTCCGGGACAGCAGCCGCATCTCGCACCGGCCAGTGGTCGGGCTCCGTAAAGCGTCGCTCCTTGGATTGCGTGACAGCCTGCAAGTTTTTGCCTGCATCCCAAAAGCGCCAAAGGACAGGCGCATACTTTACTCATCTCTATTCCAGAGGTATTCCAACTTCTCACAAAGGCTCAGAGGCAACAGTGCCACAGCTCGTCAGCACCTCCAACAATGCGGACCGGAGGTTTTCAGGTATGAACATGTCTTTTTTGCCCACCTCTGCAGCATGGACTCTGGAACATTTGCAAGAATGCAAGCCTTGGGAGCTTCCTCCGATGCCCAAGTGTCCCGAGCCAACATCCAGGAATGGGAGGGCTCGGGCGAAGGATGTCCTGCGACAGACTTCTTGCTGTAAGGTTAGGCCTGTAGATAAAGGTCGAGGGATTGCCGCATGTCCTGCCAGGTGAGAAGCTGGTTGAGGAAAGGCAAGCCCAGGGCATGAAGTTCCTGAAGAATCGTCACCCTCAGGAGTCGACACCACCGCTGCTGCAGCTGCGGTAGATCTCATGCGCTTGGGCACGTAGAGTGCCACAGCCTGCTTTGCAAATCAAACTTGCAACATAATTACAGCAACGATGCCCCTGGCAATATGCAAAGAGCTTGGCTCAACTTTCGCAGAGAAACTATACCAGCAAGGCTGTGGCCTGTGAAGGACAAGCGCGATGGACAGCATTGAAGACGAAGACAAAGTATGATAAGGAAACTGAGAAGGCTGTGGCAAATGCCCTGAGTCTGAATGCAACTCTGGCTGATAGCTGATAGCTCTGGCAAGCGTTGTCTCCAAAGATTGGCGCTATACGTATCAAACTTTCGGGAAAAGCGCCTCAGGCCAGCAGGTGTATATACCTCAGCACAGGGCTAGATCGATGAACTTCATGTCCCAGGCAGCAAGCAAAGGGGAGTCGGAACAACGATGTACGCAAGAGCACGAAAACAAATTTGGGTTGAGCCCCGCCAAAAGCTGCTAAGGTTTTCCTGCCGGCAGGAGTTCCGGTCTCTTTCATCTGGGCAAGCGCTGCCCCATCACGTAGCATTTGAGGCTGGTCTGAGGCGCAGGCGTCCTGGCTCTGCAAAACCTGGCACGGTTTGTTCTGATTCTTGACGATTGCGCCATTGGGTGGTTTAATGGCAGGACAGTTTCATTATGTTTCATTAGCGGCACAGGGCCTACCACATTAAAGTCTGCAGCGGTGGCTCATGTCCTGCTGTAGAAACGTAGGGTCGAAGAACTCAGGGGACTCGATGACCGAGCTGCACGACACCCACCACAATCTGAAGAGTAAGATTCAAAAGGGCTACCCCAAAACCGACACCCGTCCCCGAACATCTGGCGGCTGGAGCCTCATGTCTCCTACCACCTTCCTGTTGCCGGCCCAGACTTTTGAACTGATCAACTTTGTGGTTGAGGCCTCCAAGCACAGCGGCGCGCAGCGGCGGTACGTCGGGCGTCTCCGGTGCAGGCGGGATTGTTGCCTTCGGCAGCAGTCAGCTTGAATTGAAGCAGGTCGTGCCAACCCATGACAGCTTCAAGGCTGTGGGCAATGAGAGCTGCAACCTTACTCTTTCACCTCAGGCTTAATTAGGACATGGCTACCAAGCCACACCAACGGTGGCTGGGTGATTGACTGCTGCTGAAGATGGGCTTGCGCATTGTGGTGCGGGCAATGACAGATCACTGATGCCTTTTTGCAATTCAAAGCCGTGATTGTTGGACTGAACGTTCGCTGCCTCGCCCATCGGTGTTTCGCCCTCTTTCCGGCGGATCCTGTGACCAACGTGGCATTCAATGCAGCATTTTGCGATGCAGCAGTCTTTTTCTTAAAGGCACGGGAAGGAGGCAGGCAGCAGCATGTACCCGAATGGAACCCAATTCGTTGGTTCAGCTTTTACCGACAACGCCACTGGACATAGATTGGGTTATGGCTTTGGCTTGCTGACTTTGCGGCCATTGCATTGTTGCTGTCGAACAGGTATACGCTTCGAAGCGCTAAACACCAGACGTTTAGCAGATTTAGCATCGCTTGATGTAGTCTTTGTTCGATGCTGGGGGGTTGCGTAGCGATTTAGCGCTGCACTTCCTACTTGGCGACTTATCTTCTATGACAGCTCAGGTTGAGTATGCCGAGCAGGCGGAACTTCTAAGCGCTTCTGCATCTGCAATGGTGCCAGCGACCTCGCAAGCACCCGCAGCTGCCAGGGCCAGGACTCCTGATCGCGATGCATGAGCTTATCACGGCAGCCTTTGCAAAATGTGTGCTGAAGACTGGCTCACCGGGCTTCTGTTGAGCGTTGCATCCTCCAGTCTGCACAAAGCCTTTGCCTAATCTTGCCCTTATTCTGGCCACCTTCTTCCAGCTTTGAGCACAATGAGGTGGGCCCAGCAACAGGAAGCCACTCAAACCCCCGCGCTCCTGCGGATCGTTGTTTTGTAGAACCACGAAGAGTTGTTGGCGGGACTCCGCGCCACAAAGAGCCAAGGAAGCGACTGCCTTGGGGCTGGTGTTTGATTTGGCAACCTGCCAGTCAAAA
Source organism: Symbiodinium pilosum (assembly GCA_905231905.1). Classification (NCBI taxonomy): domain Eukaryota; class Dinophyceae; order Suessiales; family Symbiodiniaceae; genus Symbiodinium; species Symbiodinium pilosum. The sequence goes on along the minus strand of CAJNIZ010026668.1, from coordinate 66,924 downwards.
AAAAGGGTCTAGGTCTAGGCCGCTCAGGAGGAAGCACTTCCTTCTGGAGGTCACGGCGCATGTAGCAGACACCAACATTGAAATTTGGGACATTGAAGACGAGGCTAGTATTAGGCTTGTATTGCGCATCATGCAACCCCTTGCGATGCCTCAAAACGACAATAATGGCCACGCACATCTTGGCTCCAAAGCCCAATGGCTTGCGCACCACTGCGCCTGCAAGCCGAATCTGAGATCCGGACATATGCACCGACAGTCGCCTTCTCACTTTTCAGCTCCTTGCGTAGCACCTAAGAAGTACCGGAGGATGCATTGCACGGGCGCTGTTTAGTCCGCGGTGTCATCATGGGTGCTGATAGATTTCATACCCCAGAATCAGCCTTTGATTTATGGCTATGGCCGCAAGCCCCGGAACACCATATGCAGTGTTCCAGGGAGCCTTTGTGTGAATAACAATTTTAAACTTCAAACCCAATCAGCCAAGTCCTACGTACATGGGACGATCTCGGGTGATTCAAACAAGGACGGCCGAGGCACACCCTCCGCAAGACGCTCCGGAGCCCCCTTGTCCTTGCGGCTGGACTCCTCCTAGGCATCAAGCGATGCACTTGCTTCTTGCAATGACTTAGGTGCTCGCTACGACGTCACCCCTGTCTGCTGTTGCAAAAGCCTTCTCTGTGGACCTGTCAGAGAGCACATAGAGGGGCCTGACGAACGAAGACGGTGATGGCCACTTTGGGCCGCTGTGCGTCCTGCACTCATCTGCACTCAAACGGCTTGGCTGGCATCGTGGAAATTCAAGAACACTGTGCACGCTTGTACACGTTTCGCCCCCACCCTCAGCCCGTGCCTTGGCCTTCTTTGGAAGAGCAACTGCTGGAATGCCTCAGCACAAGGGCTGCTCCTAGGCAAGCCTGAAAGGGGCTGTGCATACCTTCTACATTGGGAGATTCTAAAGTCCAACAAAGGCCTTCAGAACAGCAACTCATGAGATTCTTTTATCGCAAGCAGAATACGCAATCACCGCAGGATATTTGCTACAGACTTTGGGCAGACTTGCAACTAGAGCCCAAATAAGTGGTCATTAAAGAAAAAATGCCTTTGGGTCACAGGCAAAGCGACAGATACAACAGGAATCAGCTTGGGCGTGAGTCAACAGATTCTCAAAACGTGTTTTGCGGCTTGCGTCACACAGATGGGAGTCAGAGCGCTGCATGTTGTAAGGCCACTCAAGTAGTAACAAGCCATGGAAGCTAGCCACTGGCCACCAACTGCGACACAGCCTTGTAGTGGGACACAGACGCTGAGACTCCCCTTGACTGCTTCAGGGTGCGATTCTAGGTTGTGTGGCGAGAGCACCAGGTTCAAGCCTAAATCAGCCCAGGCAGCAGAGATAAAGATCCAGCTGCAGCTCCTCACCACGTCCAGGGCTTCTCATCACCTCTAGGACAACCTTAGCTCCAAATGCGTTGCACACACTAACACATAGAATTCCCCACCTGCTCTAGCCCCTTTCAGAGAAGACACCTGTGGATTTCGCAGGCTGCCAAATCCGCTTGAAAATCCTGCCAATGGCGAGCGGCGCAGCTGCACAAGTGCAAAGTATTGATCAGTTTTTCTGTGAGATAACAGTTTATATAGCAACAACACATCGCACTAACTGCGAACGTGGGACACTCATCGTAGCACAGGGGCAGCTACCAATGTCATCTTCGAACGGCGCAACAGAACTTTGATCACTGTAGTGCTAAACTCTGAGCAGCCGCCGGCGCCTTGAGTCCACAGCCCCGCAAAGAGCGCGGATGCTTCCCAAAAGCTCTGGATTTCTCCTTTCAGTGAATTCTGGCATCTTGATCTGTGCCTCTTTGCAAACAGAGGCAAGGAAGTTCATCGGTGCGAAGTGCCGTGTTCATCTACAAAGGCTCTGGAAACTTGAAGGTATCTGACGCTAGCTGAGGACATGCCGCCAAGAAAATGTAGCGACAGTTCAACTGCTGAGCAGCTTGCAGGTTATGTATGGACCATTGCCGGCGGCCGCCCCATGTGCAAGATGCGGTTGTGTGCAGTTGAACACTCCCCCCCGGCTAGGCAATGCTTACTCTCCCTGTCTCATTCTCCCGTAGGTCTCACAAGCTTTGCCATCAGCCCTCTTCATGGCAGAGAGGCGTGGAGGACTGCACAAACCCAGCGTTGAGCTTGTTGGGCTTGGCCTCGTGGTGCACAGGCACTCTCCAGGCAAAGATCTTGCACTTTACACCAAAGGTGAATTTGTGGCATGCTGGCTGCATCGGAATGGCGGAGTCGGAAGCGAGGCAGCCAAAGGACCAGAAGAATAGACCTCATCCCAACAGAATCCATCAGAACATGTCTTAAGCAAATTGAAAAGGGAGTCGAATGCTCTTCTGGGAAATGAGATCTTGTGCTCTCCTTGTACCCACCTTCTCAGAACCTCAGTTCTCCACCAGGAGTTGCGGGGCTGATCGTCCCGAAAAACGTGAAGGATCGATTGGCTCCTCACACGCAGCACCCACGGCTTTTGCATGCAGATTCAAAGCCTGCTAGCTTTTGGAAGCACGTCGGCTGGATCATTCTTTCACAGCTGCTGACTTAGTGGTTCCAGCGCACCGCAGATGATTATACAGTCTCATTCAAAAGAAAGCTGAAACATCAACTTCTGAAGTCTGTTACATGCAGACTGTGACTAACAGTATCCATGAGGCTCGCTTCCTGCCACAGGCAACTCACCCGCAGTGCTTGGCCAGGCGTTAGAACAGGGATGTGGAGACGAACCGCACCTGCAGAACAGAATCTATGCTCCAGCACGCAAGTGCGCCGGAACATCTCCTTTGCTCTTCAGGAGGACACGTGCCACGTCAAGCTCGCATGTGAATCAAGCTTCACAAAATCTTACCATCTTTGGCTTCTGAGCCGGTTGACCTGTCCGCTCATTCCGCACTCTCCGATGTGGGATGGGAGGCCAAAGATCGACCGAAGGTTCAGCACCCAGCAGCGAAGCCCTGGGCTGCGCGGGGGTTCGGTGTAGGCACGGTAGAGTGGCCGTTATGCGGTGTAGGTATTGCTACTTCAGAGGAGCCTAGATCTCCCAAGCAAGAAAACCACAGAGTGCCCGCAAGTTGCAAAGTTGGAGCCAGGCGGCTGATCCTCCTCGGGTCCGGTCACACATATCAGCACCTGGGGATGGGGCTGCAGTGTGCATGCTGCTGCAGGGGCTGATGCCGGAAACGTAGCAGAACCTTTCAGACTGCCGTTTCAAGGACGAAATGGCCAAACCCTCCCATCTCGTTGTCATTTATTAAAGAGATGATCACCGCTTTGCGCGAACTTTGTATGGACCTACGCGTATCTCACACCGTAGCCCAGGGCTTCGTTTGGCAAAGTTTGCCACACAACTCGCCTCCATAGAGCCGTCTGCCTCGCTGCACAGCCATATGGGGAGTGATTGCCTGGTCTGGCATTCAGATGCAAGCCATTGATGTCACAGAAGGTCATGGCAGCTACTTTTGGGGTGTGAGTGACTTAGAGTCTCAGAAGTAGGAAGATGGAGCCTTTCCGGTTCAGGCATATGAGCCTTGGGACACGGAGTCAGGTGTGGTCGTCCCTTGCATTCGGGGAGCGCACCTGCCTCTGCCCGAGACTTTGTGCATGGATCCAAGCTGCATGAGAAGGTCCCACTCGATGCGAAGCCGCTGATACCACGGATCTGCCTCACTCTAAGACCCTGCAAGCACTACCTCTGTGTGTGTTTCATGTCAGCGCCATCACGAGAAGCCTTACTCTTGTGGTAGCCATGAGACTCGGATCAAGAAGCAACTACGAGGCACGCGGCAGGCCTCGTAAATCGCCAAGTCAGTGGCTTCAGCCCAAGCTGAAATGCAAGCAAAGCGGCTGCCTCTGCATCAACGCGAACGCAAGGGGACCAAAGCTACGACTGTCCGCTAGGGGGTTCGCGATGCTAGACGCACACTCATGCCAAGCATGTGTTGAAATGCGGAACCTGCGACCCAATGTAAAGATCGGGCAGTAGAACGTGTGAGTCTGAATTCACGCTGAATCCGGCAGTTCATATTTTGGCAACCCCACACACCATATAGCTGCCACTTTGATACGCCTTTCAACGGGACGCCTTACACCGTATTGGAGGTTATCAGTCTTGAAATTGGCGGCGGCAGCAGCAGAAATGAGCCTAAGCATGAGCCCCTTCAGCGGGCCTAGCTCCCAGAGGGACTCCTGCATCAGGTTGGAGTCCACGCAGCCGCAGCACTGGCTGCGGCACCCGAATTTGGCTCGCTGCACACCTTGCCTCGGGTTATGCTAGGTTCCCCGCTGCCTAAGCCTCGAAAGATGGATATCCTTACCAGCACCGATTTAGGCTGGCATCAACCACGCTGCACCACCAAACTCAAAGCCAGGTAAGGAAACAGAGAGTACAAAGCATACACATGACATGATGATCAGCCGCAGCAACGATGACAGTTCGTTATGCTTAATCTAGGTATATGACCACCAAGTGCAGGCATGCTGCTGATCAAGGACAACGTGAGAGCTGAAGGGGATAAGCGTGTAGAGACCTCCATTCACACAAGGCCCGAACAAGTTGTGACATGGTCTGAGTTGCAGCAGAACTTGATAGCAGGACCACCCAGAAAGCCCCACACCAGCCTCGCGGCAGCGCGACAGAGATCAGATGCTCCTGGTCGGTTTGACTGACTGACGAGTGTCGAGTGTGGGCAGTTTGCGTCGCTGAATGCTCTTGCTGAATGCTCTTTACCGGTGCGTGTAAGCGTGATATGCCAACCCATGGTCCCATGCTCCTTGCATCCCGGCGCTGATGCGGAAACATGCCTTGCATATCAACAATGGCATGCCCCCCAGCCTAAACCCCCAAAGAAGCTAACTTTGGGAATCGCCGCTCAGGGGGCCATTATCTTTTTGAGTGGTAATTGATGTCGCACCCGCTTTTGCAGAGGGGGTTCGCAATACTATTTTTTTCGGGAACTTATTCAGAATCTGCAATTGTTTTGGTGGGTGGGTTTGGAATAGTAAAATTTTCTGCGGCTCAGATACAGAAATATCAAAATTTCTTACCTGAGTCAGGTTTGCCTTTGAGCCCTTAAAGGACTTTACTTCCAGAGCTGAAGCACCAGAGCCTTTACCTATCAGGCCTGATCTTAGAAAATCCGAAAATCCGTAAACTCAGAGCAACCAGATCCATGAAAAGTGCTTTTTCGCGATTATTAGAAATCATAGGGTCCGTCAATTTCTATAGCGGGTAGTCCAGCAGAGCCCCGGATCCTTAAAACAAGGGCATGTTTTGGGGTTCGGAATATAATTCACTCCGCCAGCCACCCAGAATTTCCGGAAATGTTAACTGGATTTGCATAAATTCAAAAGGCCCAGAGCTTTCAGCTATAAAGCCAAATACGTGAAAGCCAGATACTAGCAGAGCTATGAATCCGTGAATTCCGTCAAGCCCGTNNCTCAGAGAAACCAGCTCCATATAAACCCCTTTTTTGGGAGTGTTACAAATCATAAGGTCCGCCAATTTCTGTTGGGGGTAGTCCAGCAAAGCCCCGGACTCTCAATAAGGAAATGCTTTGGGGGTTCGGAATAATAATTCACTCCGCCAGCCGCCCAGAATTTCCAAAAAATCTAAAAGGATTTAAATAAATTAGAAAGGCCCGCAGCTTTGAGCTACTATAAAGCCAGACAATAGCAAAGCTATGAGTTCGTGAAAGCCTGATACTAGCAGAGCTTTGAATCCGTGAAATTCTAATTAAACTTAGTTAGATGTTGAAGGCCCAAGGCCGCAAAGAATAAAGGATTTCTTGCACGTTTATCTAATTTTAAAAGGCCCAAAGCTTCAAATAGTAAAGGATTGTCATTAACTTCATTTAAATTCAGATATAAGGCCATAAGGCCTTAAATGACAAAGGATTTCGGTTATCAAATTTACTTGAATTTTAGAGGCCCTAAGCCTTTCGCTACAAGGCCAAATACTAGCAAATGCATGAAGTCGTAAAAGCCGCGAAATCTGGTTTGAATGGTTTAATTAGATTGTAGTTGCACGAAATTAGACGTTTATCAGTTTTGAAGAGCTTTCCAATGTGTGTACTAGGGTTTTAATGAGATTTGAATACTAACACCAATATGAAACAGAACACGAGCTTCAATGCTACTACCGAGATTCATGCTTTTCTGGATTCTAATTGCGTTGCAAATTTGGGGAGCGGCCGCGACAAAGGGAATCGTCAATTGCTCACCGGGGGATGTTGGTTTTAATCCGTAGCATCTTTGGAGCCTTGGTAATGGGGCACGCCCGAATAGAAAATCTTCCGAGCTAAGGAATCTGCACCATCAGAGGATACTCACTACTTGGGCAAAGCGATTGCATGGAACTGGCACGGATGTGCAGACCAGAAGGAAGGTCTAAGAACCTCGTGACGAAGCAGGCGCATGGCCACTGAGTTCGAGCAAGGCACACTGGCGGTCGCAGGTCAAGTTGGTGGCTCCTGTGCCAGGAATCCAGGAACGCCCAACTTGAGACAGCGTGCTGGCACGTCGTATAGATGCTGCTGCCAGATGAACCGGGCCTCTTTCGGTCCTCGCCTGCAGTTGGCAGCTCACAGATCCAGAGGCCCAAGGCTCCCGGGGTAGACTCCTCGAGATCCCACATTCTGTTTCAAGGCTTACACGCAGTTGGCAAGAGAGCCATTTCAAGCTGACCTGAACAGCAATGTTGCCAACATCTGAACGTTGAACCTCCGGCGTGTTGGGATTCTCCGGGCAACGCCAGAGAATGAGGGTTTAGTTGCCACGCCACCCATCCGTTACCCTTGCCTGATACAGAACGGCAACCGTGGCAAATCTCGGGCTAGGCTGGATAAACACACGTGGTCTGCAACACCTTGGTCCCAAACGCGAGTTGAAGCTGCTCTCTCTGCATCCAGGAATCATCCACAGCATAGCTGGGACTCTTACACCTGCTGACCGGCAACAGCGAGATGGACCTGGCTGCTTGCTGGGGTGTCTTCTGACTCTTTCGTCCCAGAAAGTATAGAACCACCCTCCAACTTACAAGTACGCTGGCCATAGCGCCTTAGAAAACCTTTGCAAACAGCTCCGCAGCCCACAGGTACAGGCCGCAAGACTTCGTGTCTTGTGAATTCCCACCCTCGGACCTATAGTTAACCAAAGCAGCTCATGCTTGCAAATGAAGGTGCAAGAAGAGCTCCGTTCGATCATCACCGACTGCAATCCGAAGTTGCGGCCGCTCCTGGAACCTTGACTTGCACGCATTCACAGACTTGGAGCATCCCCCAGGCTGAAGGACTTGAAGGTACAGCTCGAATCACGTCGAAGCACGAGCAAGAACATAGGCCACGAAAAGTAGATGCATGAAGACTGTATAGAAGCATGACTACTGTCGGGGTGCATTACGTTAGTATCTCAAAGCCTCAGCAGGTGTCCTGATCTGCCATTGCTCTACATTCCATAAAGCGCGAGATTTCTTGCTTCAGGCCTCTTCAGTGAAGATGCGCGCCAAGAAACAAGGCTGCGTTTGGGGACTCGGCTATGTGCGAGAGTCCTCAGCACTTACGATGTCCCTCTTCAACTAGCTTCTGCATGAGAATGCCTTGCTTTGCCTGCACCTCACGCCTGAGAGTAATGCAGGCGACTCAACCACCATAATTATCACTGCTTGATGCACTACCGACCCGGTGGTGGTGTGGCTGCGCCTAAGCCAGCGACTATTGTGGGCAGAGTTACATCCACGCACCTGCAGGCAACCCTACCAGAGGCAGCGTGGCCCGAAAAACCCTTGCAAAACATGCCTCCAGCAGAATCTGTGCTGAGATACCCTGCCGCCATTCTAGCTTGCTCGCTCAACACGAAGCCTTCTCTTCATCAATTCTCCATGACCAGGTGCGGAAGAGTTGAGCCAGGCCGTGAAGTCGCTGGCAGCGCATGGCAGGCTGTGGGGAGGCAGCCTGACACGTGAACCAATCTAAAAAGGATCTGGAGACAGCAATCAAACTGCATGGAACACGCGCATAGCTGGACAGCTATACCAGCTCAGCTACATGCATGCTACAAGTTCACGGCTAGCCATGAAGATGGCTATCCCAAATCATGAGCCGCCGCAACACTCCCCTTTCCGCTTTCTGCCCTGGCCCCGCCTCGGCCCGGTCTGCAAAGAAAGCGCCAGAGCCTGCAGTGGAGGACATGGAGAAGGCACGGCCGCGCCAGGTGCCGCGGAAAGTCCTCCAAAAGCTTTCTGGTGATCTTGGGAAGGCACAAACTTTCCAAGGATGGGAGTTTTGTTCGGCCCCCCGTCGCGCTCAATGAAAGGGCGCCCTCAACAATCTCAGGGGCCCAAATATTGTCTGGAGGGTTCTCCCAGTAAGGTCGGTGCCAGACTTCAATCTAATTTCCAATGCTTTTCGCTAAGATGCAATTTCCCCGAATTCTTTTACACATTGTAGTGAAATATTTCATTATGCTGGCATGGGAAGTTCAAGCATGGCAGACTGGCATGCTGAAAATCAATGTGTCCTCTGCATGCATAGGTTCTCTTCAACTTCCCAGTGCCAATCCGAAGTGGGCGATGCATCATCTTCACCGAGCTGCACCTGATTAGCTTCCCAGCGTGCACGATTCTACAAGTATGAAGACTGGATGACATGTACATGCAAGCTCAAATGGGCGCGCTAATTACTAACCCGTCAAATCTGCAACGAAGAAAGATGCATTTATGCGCAGGAAAACTTTTAGCATTGGCAAGGCCGTGCATGGCTGTGCCAACTGCTGAGTGCAAACACCGTATGAGTCCTGCTGAACTCTGAATTCCAAGGCTGTGCTTGCAAAACTTGTGCATGCACTCCAGCTGCTCCACTAAAAGGCAATACTCGCGTGCTAGTAGTCATGTCCTGCAGGCTTGCTCAGAACGGACAACGCCTAAGAGTTCAACGGCGTTCCTTACATATTCATTGCTGGTAGTATGAGAAGCTGATAACTGTCAACTAAAAGCTCGCAAAACATTGCTTCATCATTGCCAGTGTACCGCTGCAGCCAGTGGGATGGCAGCTCGAACCACGCCGAGGCCACCAGCGCCGGCACGCAGGGTGCTTCGGAGCAAAGCCTGAATGGATGTTTGCCAACATCTCTGACGATCTCTGAGGTGACAAACAAGAATTGCATGCCAAGGCGTTCACACTCAAGTCAAGCATCATGCCTCGTGCACTGGTATTGTGGCGAACTGACTCCCAAGCCCTGTACAAGAAGCAATGCATCTTTCCAAGTGATCGTAGACTCCAAATATGCTCTGAGGAATAGCACCCTCGATCAATATTCACATTCAAGCTTCAGTCGCGAAATACAGCATCTGGCATGCAACTGGAAAAGGCTACGCTTGTCTGTTGAAGTGCAGCGGTGCTTGCGAGCCTTTCACTTTACAAGCGTGAATTGCATGAGACCCTACTTGCTTTGCATCCCAGAAGCCGAGGCGGTGCTGAAAACCCAGGGCCTCGAAGAGCGTTGCAAAAATTCACTTTGCATCAATGATGTTTTGCCTCTTCCTGGCATCCTATGTTGTGGATTCCATCACGCCACCATGGCGGGTGGTCACACATCCCAAAGACTCAAAGACTGGAAAGTGCTACTCAGCTGCTACTCTGTACATAGCCCCGGGCCTGCAAAGCGAGGTGATGGCAGCACTGTGTGAACAGAGTGCCAGCAGCGCTGCTGCTCCACTGTGGAAGACACTCACCTGGCAAAAATTTGGGACGGTTCTCCCCCGTGGGCTTGCCACCTGCATATGCTCTTCCAGTGGACAGTGGAGATGTCCGCTGATCGAGTTCTTGCAGTGACATCATGTGCCGTCCGTAAAAACCGATTACAGGATTAAACAGGTCATCGCATCCTTAATCACGGACATGCGCCAAGTGTGCTGACGTGCATGAGAGAGTCTGCGACAAGCGTCCTGGGCCCCTTGTCAGATGAAGCGAATCGATGCACATCGATGCACAGCCTGAGGCGGCTCCAGCGGTGCCAGGCCCAGCAGACGTGGCACCATCTGATCCAAATCCAGGTCTCGGCCCTTCCTGAAAGCGGCGTCTGAGGACTTGAGGAATCCTGCTGTGTTTCGCTTGCACGTTGAGGATCGGGGCATTTGGGACAATTGTGAAGCTCCCAATTGGCTTTGAACTTCGCATTGTGGCGAGGAGCAAGCCGATGGGCCCCAGGCTTGTGCTGAAGAGCAGGCTCATACAAAAGTGTTTCCGATTTTCAGCAGAAACCCTGCCTGAAGCGCGGCTTACTCTTTCACCTGTAGCTCCTAGCACAGCGATGACCTCAGGCCTCCCTGCTGTACCTGGTACAGATTCCAACAGTAACATCATCAGCGTGAGGTGGAACACATGAAGTTGAATATGCCGGCCTTAACCTTATGGTGTACCATTGCTCAATGAGTTGGCTCCAGCCTGGCAGAGAGTGCCAGCGAAGCCGCCAAAGCGGCAAAGGCACCAGGCGCAGATGTCGAGAGTGGGGCCAGCAAGGATGGCAAGAAGGACGCAAAGGCCTTCGGGGCACACGAGTTCACCAGGGGGCAGTGTTTCAAGCTTTGGGTGCTTAGAGATCATTGTTGCAATTGAAGTTGCGGCCACCCGGTGGGACTTGACTAGTAAGTCCCACTGGGCCTCAAATGTTCAGGGCCTCAGTGCACACATTGGTGAATGTTTTGCAACCGATTCTTTTGCTGGGGATGCGTTAATCGCAACATTCAGTGATAGAGTATGACTATGATTATGACCTAGTATTTGTAGTGCTTTCTATCAGTTATGCGAAATGCTGAAGGTAAAGCCAAGGTAACCAGAAGAGGCAGAAAAAGTTGACGCACAGACAGAAAGGTGGAAAAACAGCAGTGCCCGGAAAAGGCGGAAAAGGTAAACGAAAGATAAAATCAATGTAGCGGTGAAAAAAGGTAAAACAAAGGTCAACACAAGGTAAAGCAAAGGTAGCTCCGGGACGTTGAACTTGTGGGAGTTCCAACGAGTCCTACAAAAAATGGTGAGAAAAAACGATCGAAAAACATGTGAATCAAGGTGAACAAAAAGGTTGAACATATTTTGAAAAGGTGGAAACAACCTGAAAAAGGTAAAACGTAATTCTGAAAACTGGGCGTGAGACAGGTGGAAAAAGGTAAGACAAAGCAGAACACAAACGTTCTATCTTTTCCAGTCAGCGTTTGTTTACTTCTGCTTGCCTTTTTAATTTCATGTGTTGACATAGAAAGTACCAAATACTTTTTCACACGACTATGACTAACCAGTAGCTGATTGACAGAAAAGCTTGATTGTCATCCATTCTGCAGATTTACGAAGACTGACTTTGGAGCCTCAACTGGCAGAAAGGGCGAAAGGCTGGCAGCCGTTGCAGCAATAGCCTGTCGGGAACCATTCACAGCGCAGGATCCGAATCTATATCATAGGTTGCGCTGCATGTGCCCCACACTCGCCTGCAGAGGTATACTCATTGAGTCACCGCGAGCAAAGCGCAACGACATCTGCTCCTGACCCGAGGGGGTGCAGTCCAAAGTTGCCGATACTTGTTCTTTGTGTTGCTTGTTTCTTCCGCATCAACGTCTAAATGAATCTAAATTTCAGGCCCAACCCAAGTTGAGTTTGTCGCGCACCTTTGCGGGGCAGATTGCGTTTAAATTTTCACTGCACAGACACCGTGTCACACCGGCAAGCCACAAAAATCGACAAGGACATGTATTCACAAGTAGCCGTTCCTGATTCTTCTGCCGAGCATGTGAGAACCCTGAACACCCGAACGCTCATCTCGCAGGAACCCGCAATATCTCGCCCTTGCTCGCTCCACCAGTGCTGCTGACAGCGCTGCAGCCGCAGTACGTCGCTCTGGCGGGTCTCGGCTAAGGCGCCTGAATGGAGAATTCTGCATTCAACCGAGTCCTCCGCAAGCCGTTCCCTTCCTAAAGTTAATGCTGCATCGGCGCGTGGCAAGCGCTGCAAACACCAAGAGCTGACGCTCAGTGGCTGGATGCCTGCTCACACCGTGCGAGAAAACGCAAGATGTCCATGTATCCTACTGGCATGATTAGTGTACCAGTCTCACCACGATGCAAAATTCTGGAAAACACGAACTGGCTTGGCTCCTGTTGAGTGCATCGCAGAGCGGTTGGCAGTGTGCAGACTTGGCTGCGGAGCACCTGCTGTTAGGATTGCGTCTCTGCCTTAGCGCCACAGCCAGCAGCTCGAAGATGCACTGCGAGACCAGGAAGCGACGAACAGGCTCGAAGCCCTCGGGCAAAGCTCCATGACTCCATGATACTCCATGCACCACGCACTTCACAGCTATCCTGCAAGCATCTCCAAGCTAGGTCCGCCGCGGCCAGGACGATCAGAACCAACGTGGAAATTTCTGCCGTGGAGAGGGCCTGCTCCATGCTCCAGCAACAGGAAACAGACCTGCCTCTCCATGACACCAATGCAGAGACGCAGGGCATCTGCGGAGAAGCACAAGGCCGTTTCAAAAGCAGCTAAAATCATGAAAGCATGCTTGACTCTTGGCCCGTGCCTCATCGCTCAAGCCTGCATCCACGTGTCCTGCAGGGGACACTGCCATGCAAGTGGCTCAAGTAACAGTTTCCGCATTGCACGGGCGGGGCGGAACATGCATCTCCAGTCCGGGTGCCAACGCTGAGCAATCCGCAAGCAAGGCCAAGAGCGAGTGGATACCTGGCGCAGGCTGGTGCAGGGTGCCTGGAGGCTCCGCCTGGCCATGCTGCCATGCTAGCATTTAGCATGAGCAGGACAAATTGCTCCCCACAAGGTCACAAGCTGACAAACTAAAGCTGGAATCTTTCGCGGCTCTGGCACCTCCAAGTCTGAGAAGCCGAATCACGTTGAAAGGGTGCCTGACATGCAGTGCCAAGGCTATGACGGCTATGACATGAGTGCTGGCCGGTTGGCCTTACAACTTCATCTCTGCAGATGTTTGCAAGGAGGCTTGGACAGATTACGGGAACGGCAGGTGCTCCCTGTGGCTCAGCCCACGGTCTGCCAACGCTGCAGTATTCACAGCCCGCGTCAGAATCACCGATGTGTGAGTCACCGCAATGAAGCTGAACGCTTTGTGCCTACGCCAGGCCAGGTATTCTACTACAGAAAAAAGGCTCGGCATCCTTGGGCAACAAGCTTGGACATTTACAAGCTTATGCCTTTGCTAGCTATCCTGAAGCTTTCGCCCTTCCAGCCAGGGCGCGTGGCACAAAGTGGCAATAAAGCCACCGCCACGGTGGCATCTTCCCGCAGCCTCTCATGGAACGCAATCGCAGATCAAGTAGTCTTAGGTCCTGGCAATGCGACGCAGAACTTCCCAGGCACAGCGCACGGGCATACCGTACAAGTATCTCGGCCAGCTTCAGGTCTCACCACTTGCAATTGCACATGCGAAGCAATAACACGAAACAAATCAAATCCATAGCACCAAAGGTGCACGTACTGAAAAAGAAACAAGCATCACTTTTGCTACCTGCTACCTCTGACTTTGACAATGGTGCAGTCGCGACATACTAGCTCCTTGTCTCGTCCCTGAGGCCTGGCGATGGTACGAACAAGCGGGTCATGCTGGTTCTGGCCTCAGCGGTCGCACTCCATCTAGTGGAGTCACGGCAACAGCAACGCGAATCTCTTTTGGTAATGAAGGCTATGATTCGCATTCGCGCTGGCACCAAATCAATCGAACCGCAAGGAACGGATTCGCAACAACCGAATTAAATGGCCGCATCGAACCGAGTGAACCGAAAACACGTCAAGGACCATCCGAACTGCATCGGATAGCTGAATGCGAGCCGACCTCCATCTGTGTCTCGTAGTGCAGGGCTTCCAAAAATAGTTCAAGAGCTTGGAAAATGATTTGGCACACATCTGGCGAGATCTGTGGTTCGCGATGGGATGGGAGCAATCCAAGGCCTAGCAAGGCGGAATCCAAGGATTAGGCAATCATGTAGCCCACATGTGGCAAAATGGGGGGGCCGGGTAGGTTCCCAAATGACTTGATGAGGCTTGGGGTCGGGGGCCTCCAAAATATGATTTTGCAAGTTCGTGCTTTGGGGTCGGAGGCTTCCAACGCCATCTGTGGTTTGAGGTCGGGTGGCTTCCCAAATGACTTGGTGAGGCTTGGGGCCGGGGCCTGGAAAATCATTTGGACTTTGTGTTTTGGCGCAGGAGGGATTTCCGTATTTCTACTACTACTGCCACTACTAGCCTAGGAAATCATGATCAATCATGTAGCCCGCATCTGCCAAAGTCTGGCGGTCGGGTAGACTTCGACGTTGTGTTTTGGGGTCGGAGGGCTTCGCACTCCATCTGCGGCTTGGGGTCTGGTAGCTTCCCAAATGACATTAGGATATACTATGCCACTTGCATGGCCAAAATTACTTCATGCATCTTCATGCGGTTTGAGGTCGAGGGGCCTCCAAGATGATTTTTTATAGGGCCTAGAAAACTACTTGGACTTTGTGTTTTTGGTGCTCCCACTCCTCCTCCTCCTCCTCCTCCTCCACCTCCTCCTGCTACCGCCACCGCCACCGCCACCGCCACCGCCACCGCCACCGCCACCGCCACCGCCACCGCCACCGCCACCGCCACCACGACCACGACCACGACTACTACTACTACTGCTGCTGCTGCTGCTGCTACTACTACTACTACTACTACTAATACTACTACTACTACTGTTATTGTTATTATGACTACTACTGCTACTACCACCACTAGCACCGTTGAGAGGACTTAATTAGGCGCGTTCAGAATTATTGGCACTACAAGTAGCTTTATCCTGGACAGGTTTTGGGACAAGTATAATGATTACCAATTCGAGCCCCATTTTTGGTATTGTATGTACCACCCTGAAGGATACGGCGAATGAGTTTCTCGGGGCTCAAGAATCATCTCCGACTCTACCCAAGAACCAGTGCTGGATGATTTAGTTGCAGGGCTGCAAGAATCATGCGGCGTAATATCTTGCTGAAACCCTCCTCTACATTTCGGCACGCCGAATATTGGCAAAATTTGGCGTGCATCAACCTCGACCCTTTACAAGTTGCACAAAACAAAACCCAACATCAGGGTGCGCAGTAGACAACACAAACCGCATCAAACCGGGAAATGTAAAACAAATAGTCGCATGGCATCGAACCAGAAAATATTTTACAAAAAAAAGAACCGAACCGTTTTACCGAACTGCACAGTGGCTTTCCTGTCTGTGTCTCGGCTCGCAGCTTCTGGCAAATGCGCGGGCATGGCTGGTGGTAAGCACCTGCAACATCTCCACAAAGACGCAACAGCGCAGCAGGTAGCATGCTTTCATGTTCAGTCTGCCTGGCAGGCAGATGACAGCAGGCACGTTGGCCGGACGCCACCCAACACAGCAAACTACCCTTCAACCCGATAGCGCAGGTGCTGCTGAAGACCGAAGTCAACTGACACGTCCTTTCGCGCGGATCCGGCTGCTTGCCTCCTCTGGTAGGTGGAAGGCATCGGCCAGGGGTACCCAATGTGGAGTGGGACCACCCAGGCCTTCGTCTTTCAGCGGAGACAGCCACCCTTTGGCCTCGCACAAACAGGAAAGCCCGGCTGGGCTGCAAACGTGCCTGAAGTGTTCAATGTCTGCGGCAATCTAACTTCTCCCTGCCACAGCACCTCGAATTCGGCCATTTCCGCTTCTGCTGCATGGTGAAGTCTCGACCTATCGTTGCTGGTCACCTCCACAGACGACACTTATCAAATTCATGGGGTTCAGTCACGCCAAGTGTGGGCCCTGCTTGTCACCTACCAGTTCCCTAAATGCTGAATCACAAAACCCTGCGAAGCTCGTGGACAACAGCCAAAGATGTGGCGCTGCGCCAGCCTCAAAGCGGCCAAGGAAGGGCTTGAGCGACGGCAAGGCATGGCTTGGAAAGCCAAACTCCTCCGAGCGCACCTGACACTGGGTGCCAATGAAAAGATACTTTCCGTGTGCCATGTTGCAGCTTGCCTTTTGGATATGACCCCCAACCTGAAAATTTGGAGCCCTGAAGATACATTATTCATCTTGTGGGTCCTGGAGGTTACACAAGGTAGAACAGGAGGCTGGGATACAGGCTCGTTCGAGCCTGACAACCAACTTAACTAGACGATGCCACACCATCACAAGAAAAGGGACTCTTTTGCCGAACCTGTTCAAGACCGTTTCGAAACGATTCCAAAACACACAATCCCCGACCCCGCCCTCTCCCCCTGCACATTTCTGCGCAGTCGAAAGGCACTTCGCGGATCCAAACTTAGGCTTCATCAGCTGGACCTTAAAGCCGCTGGCCAATTGGCATTGGTGATGCTCTCAGCGCCACACACACGCAAACTGCCGTCTGCGAGCAGTGACTGACATGTTCTGCCGCCGCATCATGGATCGGTAGTCAAAAGAGTTAAGAGCACGAAGAAGAAGTTGAACAGGCGCTTGGATCTTGGAGTTCGAGGTATGTGCTAGCCGCAGCTAGGATTTGAAGCTGCCATTGGTGATCATGGGTAAAGGTCCAGCTCTTCTCTCGCCCACTCTTCCAGACGAACCTACATGGCCTCGGTGGAGGTTGCCTCACCTGATCGACTGACGCGCCTCAATTTCAAGCAGGATTGCATCCAAACGAGCAACCATCTTGTCAAGCTCAAATCTTGTGGCAAGTTTCGAGCCATTGTCAGACGCCTCCAGACGCAGGGAGACATTGCTCAGCAGCGCATGGAGAGCAACTGAAACGTCTCTTCCTGATGACACGACCAGCGGCTTTGGATAGACATCTGCTTGGGCTTCTTCAGGAGCCCATAGCCCGTGCACCACGTCTAAATGGCCTTGTGCATCAGCCCAGACTATGCTTGGGATGCCGACGCTCATCATGTTCACCAAGCGCTGGCCGGTTTTCCAGCGACTGCAATGAAACCAGTCTGTGCGGCAACCCGACTGCTTAGCAAAGCCGATCTGCAGCGTAGATAATTGCTGGTAGACAGCGTCCGTATGCTGCGGCGTCGTTATCTTGCCCTCATTGTGCTCAAAAAGGGTCGCCGGGTCCAAGTGCACAAATTCAGGTGCTGCACTTGTACCTTCCAGCAGAAAATTATCTAAGGCCTGCTCTACAACCTCCCGCAAATCAGTATCAGTGTGAACGGTGTGCACACCCACTCGCGTAACACTGCTCGCTGGATTGATTCGCAAGCGGTGTGCATTCAAGTGGTGCAGCGGCAGCCAATGTAGGGCAAGCTGACCAGAAGCAATCAAATGGCGGAGAGTTGGGTGTGCTTCCAAGTCCAGCTTGCTTAAGGATGTCTGCACCAGGATAGCATCCACGCGCGTTGCGTTGCTCAAAATGTCGAAGTTATCCACTGGATCGAAAACATGTGCAGCGCGCGGCCAGCCTAGAATTGCGCATTGGCAAACGTATTTCACGTGCACGATGCTTGTTGGATGCCAGGTTTGCTCATACTGGCACCAGCTGGTGCAGGGCGAGTTCCAAGCCCTGGCATCAATGCCACGGTTACGAAAGCCTCGTGCTACTTGTCTCCCTCGCACAGTGAAAGATCCCCATTGGTACGTCGTGTCGCCGCCACCTATGAAGAGAATCCGACGGCCAGGCATGGGAGGCATGGGGCGGCCAGCCGTCCTCTTGTGGCCAAACTCCTCTTGTGGCCACAGCGCCGCTATCTGCTCGAGCAGTTCTGGAAGCCGCCAGTGACTGGTCAGAAAGTCATAGAAAAACTGCGGCGTCCGCTCTTCCCACAGCTTTGTCATCTGCTGTGCGCGTCCCGACACCAGTTCTTGCGCAGCTATCCCTGCCAGGGGGCCGTCAGGGAAGCCCTCCAACAGATTAGCCTTTAGCGCCCAGATGGTCACAGAGAGGTAAGCTGCTACTACCCCAAAAGTGCAGTGTTGCGGGTCCAGGAGAGGCTTGGGAGCTTCAAGTACTAAGAATTCCTCGGCCAAATGCAGCGGCTGCAGAGGAGTGTCAGCATCTGCTGGGGCACGACGCTGCCACCAATCTTCGCCAGCACGGCGGAGGACGCCATCCATGGCTCCTTCAGCATTGTCGCAGAGGTTGTTGCCTTTGTCCAATAATCGCATTGCTCCCGCCAGCCGTGCCATCAGTGCAGCCACAGGCCAGGGCTGCGAGACCATGACGTGCCACGGCACGTCGACATAGAAGAAAAGCCCTTCGAGTTCCAGCTGTCCTTTCATCCACTTGGGCGGCCATGACTCCAAACTGGCCTGCTCCCCCATGAGCGCTTCATGCAGAGTGCAAATGAGCTCCAACAAGAAGAGGCTCAGCCAGCCCAAGTAGCAGTCATTTCGCCAGGAACTGTAGCGAGCATCGATCTCTCCCAAAGTTCTGACCACTGCAAGAGTTTGCTCCAACTCATCCCGGCAGCGAAGTCCAGTTGGAAGGCCGTGACTTCTCTCGGGGGACCTAATAGATTGCTTTGTGAGGTGATCCTCGTTCGTCTTGAGACATGTGACCGCAGCACGAGCATGTTCGCGTACTGCCAGCCAATCAACAGGTGCGAGCACCTGTTGTTGGCAACCCGGATCCAGTGCAAAGTCAAAGTCACTCATCTTGCTGACACTTCGCTTCCCATGTGGCCAGGTCATGACCCAGCGCCTCAACTGCTTCGTCATCTCCAGCACCTCGCTCCTTGCCGGCATGGCCAGAAAGCCCATCCATCCGCAAGCAGCCATCGCGACACTCATGGTGGGTAGGAATTTCGGACGGGGACATTGCAGAATGGGTATGTTTGGAGGTACTCCCTCATGGACGAGGTTTGTGACGTCCATTATAAGCGGGAGGTGTGGCTACTGGCTAGCATGAATTCCTGTGGCAATCTGCTGCCTGTGATACGAAGAAGCACTCCATCTCCTCGATTTCAGAACCATGCTGTCCAAATACCTGGCTATTTCGATGCCCTGGATGAGGCAGAGAAGCGCCAGCAGTTCATTTACTTGATTCAGTCTTCAGTGCCAGCGCTCTAGCCCTTGGGGGGCGGCCGTGCACTTCAGTACACTGAATCATTGCAAGGACAGTAGTAGAAGAAGGGTGGACAATGCCTTATGACCTGCGTCAGGAAGACCTGAATCAAACCCGAACCCACCCTTGAACTTCCTCAAATCTTCTCCGCTGGCCTCGCCGCTCAGCAGTTCGGGAAGGGAGGGACTCAAGACACTTCGATGCTCCTGGCAACGGACTGTGTGGCACACTTGTGGCACGGCGTGCACACACACTGTGTGTCATGCTCTTTGGATGCAAGCAGTTTTAACTGTTTTCACAGGATGCAAAGGCCTGGAAGACACCTGCGAAGACGTCTCCCAGCAGAGCTGGGGTTCCAGTTTCCTAGCCAGGAAAATATCCAGCAAAGCAAAAGCATATGCCGGCTCATTCTTTTTGAAGAATCATCTTAGATAACCCATCCTTGGCCGACCCTCGAGATCCAGGATCCGGCCTGCGCAAAGCCCTCCCGCAAAGCCGCCACTTCCAAGCCTTGGCAACACTCTCCAACAGCACTGACTCCACTCCAGATTGAAGTACTTGCTGACTATCTCATGTGCCTGCATGCCTCACATACTGTCCTGTCAAGTAGCTTCGCAATGGTCTGGCAGGGGGCGCCGTGGCCAGTAGACGTGCGAATGCCGCGGCTGCAACTGCACCAGCAAGTTCTTATAACAGGAACATTTCATCGCAGTGCCCAGTTGCCGCATCTTGCTGGCAAGAGCCGCGGATTGGCTTGCGGCTTAGTGCACAAGTGGATGGCAGATACTAGGTATCATTGAGAAGCCACTGGCAGCAGTGCTGTTAGCACCGGTAAGTTCTCTTATCTGACTCATCATGTTACATCTTAGGTCGTGGATTCGATGCAGAAACAAGTGCCTGCAGCTGGGTCATCTCGCGGCCCGCAAACAGCCACACGCAGCACCCGATCGCCACATAGCCTCGGCGTCTGCTGTCGGCTGTTTCATGCTACTTTGCTGTCGGCTGTTTCGTGCTACTTTGCTTCCGTCCCAGGTATGTTGGCCTTCAGATCGTCCCTCATGATATGATTGATTTCAGAGGACTACTCGCCCTAATCCAGTTTGCAAGCCGTGTGGGCACCCCTTGCAACTGGAGATCCCTGTGGTCAAATGCCTGAAGACGAGCAAGACTTCTTCACTGAAAGTCCTCACTCGACGTCAGTGTCCTGCTTCGTGGTCAAACCTACCCAAAACCGAACCCCTGCCGCGGCGTTCCAGTTCTGCCGAAGCCACGCAGGTCGCAGCAGCTGCCTTCACAGAATCCGTGTGCAGCGCAAGCAGCGGACCCATACCCAGAGCTTTCTGACCCATAGCCTGCGAACTGTGTGCCAAGAACTACAGGCCCTTGCTAGCCAGGATTGAAACAGTTCCAACAGCCAGCTCTGGTCACCCGCATCTGCTCTCGAAACCTCTGACCT
The DNA here is from genome assembly GCA_905231905.1 of Symbiodinium pilosum. Taxonomy (NCBI): domain Eukaryota; class Dinophyceae; order Suessiales; family Symbiodiniaceae; genus Symbiodinium; species Symbiodinium pilosum. The sequence continues at coordinate 46,381 of CAJNIZ010026668.1, read as the reverse complement.
GACCATCTGGAAGAGGCTGAGTTGCAGTAAGGGCTGAGGGGCAATGACTTGTTCACCACGTAGCGCCTCCTGCGCACAATGAGTTTGGGAAGGGAAGGCTCGCCAACTAGACACACAAGGCTTACTCAAATTGCCAGGGCTGCTTTTCAAGCAGGCCCACTGTGAGTCGAGCAGCACGCAAGAAGTGATTGTAAAGTAAGAACTACTCTTGAAGACTGGGAATGCGCTTGCAGTGCCAACGTTGCCAAGTTCCAGAGCCATTCCTGATTCTTACACCATGTGCTGAGCTTGGTGCTGGGCCTTGACAGCTGCCACACCACGTCCTGCAAACCCATACAAGTCGAACCAGGCTTCACGAAAGCACGCACAGCTGCTACATCTGCTAGCTTTCCCGATCACGCTTTTCGGGCCACCTTCGTCATCTTACAACTTACACTTTGCTCATGCCGGCCTTCTCCTAGCAGCTCATCAACTCCCAGATCCAGCCATATGGCCTCACGAAACAACATCTGAAGATGATGCGGATATGCTGCGAATTGCTGCCGTAGATGAGTGGAGCCTCCAGGACCATAAGAGACCCCTGGACATCCTGCCTTCTTCGATCTTAAAACGATTCAGCCGAGAAAAGCTGAAAGCTTCTTGGCATACTTCGCACACAAAGAATGCGCCTTTGCTTAGCTTAGCTGCATCCATCCATACCCTGTGGTTATTCCATGGGACATTAGGGCACTGCATGGTCACTCGCATCCTTCCTGCGGCAATCACTTGTTCTTTACTTTGCCATGCTTTGCATGACCTGCGTGCTTCGCAAGATCCTGTTCTGCAACCTGATTGCGGCTTAGCCTAGATCCAATGGAGGAAAAGAGTTGCTTGCTGCATTTTAATCATCACTTGCGTCGTGTTTCGGGGTACCGACAACTCTTCAACACCCTCTTCAGCTTGCAGCTACATCATTGCAGCGACACGCAAACTCAGGTAGAGACATATGTTACAACTCCCCCTGCTCGCCTCGCAATGAAAATTTCTGCAGTCATGCAGGGAACCAACGTCGGGACATGTGTTGAAAGCCCTTACAAACGAATCCAGTGAGACAGGAAAACTCATGCAGGTGCATCTGCCCAAACCCGTGTTCGTCACGGAATTAACGGTAGCGACAATGTCTTAGAAGCACCACTCCTTGGCTTATTCACAGAGCACGATTCCCTGCTGCGTCTTGCAAAAGGAACACGGGAAGCCCGGAAACCCAAGTTTGCTATTTGAAGCACCTTGTCTTCGTGATGAAGGTGAGCGAGGAAGAGACGCATTTGTCAGAACTGTTTTGGAGGGACCGGAAAGATGAACAGCACAGCAGAGCACTCTCATAGCCGCTGCCAAACCGATCCAGACACCATGACATGCAAAGACCCTGCAAAAGCCGTCCCTGCAATCCCTTGATCCCTCCAAGGCAGCGGCCGAGCTTGCAAAAGCACCGCCAGCGACTTCGCGGCTGAGCTCCAGTCCAATTGCCACGAATGAGGCAACGCCAACGGCCGACAGAAGGCTCTCAACAGCCTCCGGAGCAGCAATCTGTCTGCAACAAGTTGACACGATGACTCAGCAGCTGCAGCTCCTGCCTTCAAAAAATACACATCTCAGGCTCTATACTTCAAGATGCTGAGCATTTGGAATCTGGAGTCTGAGACCACTTGAGGCCAGCAGGGACCAAAGATTTCTTGTCAAAGCGCTTATTCGATCAGGCCAGTCAATCAAATGCCCAAGGCGACAACCTAGCAGCACTCCAGAACCTTTAGCGTTTCTCACACAGGACTAATGACGATGAGGCCAGGAAGCTGTTGGTTTCAAAAGCCAGGCCAGGATCCCCTTACCGAGGATTCCGCCTTGGACTTAGTCTCTATAACGTGAGAAACAAAGTTAAGTGAGCTACCCGCTACCCCAAAGTCCGCTACATGGTGGCACAGCTGCCTGGCCTTAACAACCTCCTCGGGCTCAGCTGCATCTGGGCCACCTGATCTACAGCAGCATTTTGAGCAGAACCCGCGCAGATTGTCCTGGTGTCAGTCTCGTGTCCTGACCTATTTGACACGCGATCACGCTTCGTTTCAGGTAAAAAACAGTGCAGCTCTCGACCACAAACTGTCAACCTTTCGCAAAAGTCCACGTAGAAGCCCACAAGCGCCACAATGCTTTCTGGGCTATAACAGCAGCGCAGTGACGAGTTCCTGGCCTCTATCTGTCGCAGGCAGTGACCTCAGGACGCCATTGATGTCTGCAGTGGCGCCCCAGAGACCCCGAATGGAGACGGCCCTGGCCGGGAGATGGGTCAACACTCTAGCTGCATTTTGCGGCTATCAAGAGATCATGACACAATTTCCAGATCAGAGAAGGCACCCGTTGTCTGTCAGTGCTCTCAGCCAGTCTGCGAAAACACTGCGTAGCCCTGTTGGGTGACGGGGGTTCATCACAAGACCTGAGCCACAAGGCTAACCGAGCGCGAGAATAGCAGCCAAGGCTGTGCAAGGCTCATGGTTTAGGAAGTACTCTGGCAAATCAAGGCATCATGCAGACACCTTGTAGATGCGTGTTAAGGATCCGGTTGCTCATGGGTGGAAAGTATGAGGGCAACCCGAAACACCATTGAGATGCAACTTTGATGCACGTTTCGGATCCTTTCGGCTTCCCCCACCCTCCTCCTTTCGGTGTGAACCTGGTACAAGTACAGGAAAACTTTGGCTGGACTGCGACTGGGATGCATCTTTGGTCCAGTTGACTTCTTCCGGCGCCTATAACCTTAATTATGCAGCAGGGCTTGGCAGGGTCAAACAATTGAGCCGGACATTGGCAAGAGAACTGACAAGTTTGATCCCACGTAGTCCATTTTGCATGAATTCGCAAACCCCATTTCAACAGGCGTGCGCCCCGCAGACCCTCGACTTGCGACCACATCACCATCAGTGGCAGCGCCAACTTTGCGGGCTCAGCAAGTGCCGCTGCATGCTGCTGTAGCTCGTCAAGATCTTGCACCTGTCGCCATTCTTTCTCAGGAGGTCTCGTGCGTGATTGAAATTAAAATTTGTTTCAGATACCACTCAGCGCCATCCCGAAAGGCACTCCTTTTTTCAAGTGCCCGTGTACCATGGCAGCGCAACCACCTTCCTCCTGTAGCACTTCTGCGGTGCTATGGGATTTTCTTTCGCATGGCACTGGATTTGAAGGGTCACATGTGTCAAACCACTTCGTGCCTCGCAGATGGAGACGGGAATCCTTGCTTCAAAACACAAGCCTGTGCATAGCAATGAACATATATGAACATCAGAAAGCGGCTTATGATGCACCGGATGCACGCAAGGCCATGCTGCAAGCACGGCAGTTGCTTCTATACTTGACAGGGCAGAAGCTTGCAGCAGCCAGGCGGCGAGGAGTCCGCTCGGCAAATTGAGGGCGGCGGCGGTGGTGCAAGCGGTGCGGTCAAGGCAGCCACGCTGTTCATGGCTTCGGCGATGCTCTCTGGCTCTGGGTTGAGGTGTCAAAGTTACGGGCGAAATGTAGCTGGAGCAGGTGGAGGGTTGGATGTATGTCAGTCTAGGTATGGCTGGATACAGGGTCGCTTGCATGATCCTTGCAGCCAGAGTGAAACTTCAAAGGCAGCACAATGACCTCAAGCAACGCCTGCCGCCGCTGAGGCTTGGGGGAGCATATCACACAGCATGCCTGCATTTCTGCATTTCCTTATACCACAAGAATTATGCAGCGACAATGCCGAGCGCCTTCTCACACTATGCAGAGGGTTTGGAACCAGGAACGATGCAGCAGCTCTCTCACAACAATTACGTACACACCCTGAACGTGGTCATTGTGGCCACGCTCAATCTCCAGGTCACCAGAACCTAACCAGCCACACCTGTGGAGCATGCTCAGCGACTGGAGCCCAACTGATGAGTTTTCAAAGCCGAGGTACATCCAAACATGAAGACAGCAAAGCTCCTCAAGTTCCTTCTCGATCTGATCGATGAGCTTCTGATGCCTTAGGTATTGCTGGAAGCACATCAACCTTGCCTCAGCATGCCTTAATTAGATGGCCCTACATTTGAAGTATCTGCGGAGCAGCGTCCAGGACCACCAGCTCCAACTCATATGATAAATCCTACATAACCCACAACAAGTTCAACAAATCCTTGAGCCGTCACTTTTTTCTTGGAGCTCTGCTTAACGCAAGCTCTGCCCTCGCAGATAGCCGTGTGGGTTGAGAAGCGGCGGCGAAGAAAGAAAGTGCTGCCCAAAGTAAAGAGTAGAACAAGGAGCTAGTAAAATTCTCAAGCCACTCAGACGGGACGCAGATGCTATGAGGAAAACGATAGGTTGCGCCAGTCTGTGCCGGAGCCTGCTGATTTTCAGAGAGCACGGCGTTCTTGAAGATTGCCCCTGCGAGGCTTGGAGATCCCTACACGCGCCACACCCCATACTAGCCTTCTGGCAAAGACAGTCTTGCGCTTGGGCTGCATTAGCCTGAGAGATCAGAAACATTGAAGCGCGGCTAGGCTAAGTCCATCACCCCGGGAGAGCTGTTGGATGCTGTCACAGAGAGATTGGCCGCTAGGTGCCTATCTTGCTGTGGTAGCAGAGCCCAACATCTTTGCGGAATAAGACATGCTGCTTTGCTGCATTTGCCTTGACCCAGAAGAGGCCCTGGTCATGCTCAAAGAGCTGAGTGAGGCCCATCTGTGATGTGAAATGCTGCGTGATCAAACTAAAACGGAGCTGGAGTGGGCATCCTCTAGGCTGGGCAGTCGCCTGAATGGCGTCATCTTGGCCATGTCCTTTGTTCCCATTCCGGAAGAGCCGGGAAAAGGCCAAGAGAGGTGTCCACGCTGGATCGCAGCTGCTAAAACTGCGACAGCGTTGACTGGCAATCCAGCAAACAGCCTCACTGATCTGAGCACGCTGACAGCCTCAAATCGGCTGCAGCAGCACTCAAAACGCCGCTGTGGCTGGACATGCCTGCAAAATCCTGGGAACATCAAATCAGAATTGAGAGGGCTTCCCATGTTGCGCCCTCTTCACCACACAACAGGTGCAGAATGGGTATTGGTGCTTCAGGCAACCAAAGCTATTGCTGAAGGTGTGCCTCAAAATTGGCGCGGCTATGCCACGCCTACTGCAGGTTGAATGCTTCTGGCCGGCATGACTTGTTGGGCTTGACACCCTTAATTAAATAGACGGAGTGAGACTCTTTTCGCTTACATGCCATTGTAAGGACAAGTCATGCGTACTTGCCTCACCTTGCAGAAGGGGTGGCTAAGCCAGAGTTCCCCTAAACTCTAGAGCTGCACATCCAACAACGCCACATCCCTTCTGCAGTGCCCAACCTGCTCGGAGAATTCATGCAAAGTGCCCGTCAACCAGACACGCGGCGGGAATTCAGCTATCGGGACTGACTTCTGGGGGATGTACGGGGTTACAGAGCGTGCACTCAGATGGAGGCCTTGATGAATGCACACCAGTTGTTCTGTTGCCATAGACTGCCCGCTGCAAGCTTCGGTTGCGGACGGCTTGAATTACTTCTGGAGATCTCTCGCCAGACTGCGTCAAAAATGTACCTGGCAACGAGCAAAAGCAGGATCCACAGCCCAGCGAAAATGTAGTGATGTCATTACTCGGTGCACTAACTATGCACAGCCAGCTCTGCACTTGGGAAAGTTATAACACCATGCTTGGCAGCCACTGCAAACTTCAACTGCGAACCACCAGCGAAACACAATCTGATTGCAGCATCCGGTCCACGTATAGCGCTGAAAACTTGATTTAGAGGTGGGCGAACTTGGCTCAAACATAGTCGGACAATGTGAGCCGGCGCCAGTAACCTGGGCTGAGTTTGCGAAAGCTTGCATGTAGCATTCATGCAGAGATTCTTGCGTGATTCGAGCGCGCGAGTAGCACGAGTTGTCTGTTGCATGTGACATCGGCTGCACAATTCTCAACAATTCTCATTAGCATGCCATGCGGCAGGTACCATCTGGAACGACGACGTCGCCGGACTGCACGTCGGACACAAATCCTGGCCATGGCAAAGCATCTCTGAGCTGCAAGGAGCCGAAGACAAGAATCAAGCCCCCAGCAGTGGTCAACGCGTCCTCCATCATCAGATAGGCTGATGGCAGCGAAGCCTGTGGATTGATTGCTACTTTGCGACAGAGGACGGGCGTACACCGGCGCATATGAAGGAGGACTGGGCGCGCCTGCAGGTGAACACTACGGTAGAGAGGGTTTCTCTGTAATCAGCAAAGCATCAGTGCCCAAATAAACAGCAAATCCCGTTCACAGCCCCGCAAAAACCACAGTGTTTCACTGCGCAGTCAGTTCCAGGCCACCTGCACGACTGATGACTCCGGCGCAGCAACCGCCCCCACCGCCTGTGAGGATCATGTTGCACTGCCCGTTGCCGTCCTGACTCAACCGAGCGCCCGATTAACTGTCTGCTGCTCCAGTTGCCCGTGACAAGTGAAGACAGATGAAGATAGAAAGCAACAGCTGCCAAATGCTTCTGTGCCGTATATCGGCATCGGACCATATGCTTCGGTATGCTTCGGTAATCTTCGGTACACTCTCGCAGCATATCAGACAGACCCGAACTTGCCGCTAGCAGCAGATGGCAGAGACAAAAGCTTCATTTCAGTCATGACGCGCTTCCATCACAGCGTTGAGTGTGGTCGTGGCCATACGCGCATATGACGTTCACCTGGTTACAGCGGCAGCATTAAACTCAGACCTCAGCATCTTGAAATAGGGCCACATTTTACGGCTCAACTCTTGGTGAACAGGTCATCCACAAAATCTTGGCTTTGTGAGACGCCGGAAGCAAGCTTCTGATAGGCAGAATGCACTCGGTGTGACTGCACCCTGACAGCTCTCTCTTGATGCCTCGCGGCCTGGCCGCAGCGCCGAAAGGAAAATGTCCTGCTAACAGAAGCTATCGAATGGTGGCACAGAGCTTGTAGGATGCTACTAGTTTTGCATGCCTGGTGCAATCAGTGCAACGGGCCTACTTAAGATGGCCATGGGCGTAAAATGCAGGGCACAGTAAACTCAGTACACAAAAGCTAAAAAGCAACATTGACACTGTCTTTAACGATTTGTCTCAGAAGCCAGCTGCCTTCTGACATTGTCCCGGGTAGTGCTGCATGATCCTCAGCTGGAGAGTACTGTGGAGAAGCAGCGTTGAGAGGTACAGTAAGGTCTGAATGCAGCGAATCGCCTTAGAGCAGCCAAAGGGTAAATGGTTCCTGCATATGGAAATGTCCAAAAAGTGGTGATATCTAATTTACGGAGAAAAAAAAAAAGAAAAAAGAAAAAATATGAAACAGATAGGATTTGGAAAGTTGAAAAAACTAGAAAAGAGTAGGTGCAAATTTGATAATTTCCGTATTGTTTTCCTAGTGTTCCTATGTATTCCTATGTTTCTTATTTTCCCTACTGTTTTTCCAATGTCCTGCTAGCCCTATATTTTCCAATGTTTCCTATTTTCTTGAATTTCAGGGTCTGGAGGCTTTCTATCTTTCCCATTTTCCTATTTCCCCAGAACCAGGGTCCGATTTTGTAAGTCAAATCATGTCAACCCCTGCTAACATTTCCATTGCTTACCCGTCTTAAGCCAAAGGCTCAGGACGGTCTTGGCAGTACCTTGCGCTGCACGTTGACGAAGTAGCTCCTTGGAGTGTACACAGGTGCACCGAGGCACCAGCACCACCAAGAAACAGCCTAATCATGGACAACTGGCAAATGATTGCAGCTCAGGTACTTGACCTGCCTGGTTCACCCTTTGCATGAAGCTCCTTGGCTGGAAGAAGGCTTTCAGCAAAGCTGTCACAAGTTGTAATCATTGCCAACGACAGAGTTGCTCTTGGCATACCCCGCCCCCTACCTTGACAGTCAATCTGTCGTAGAATTGCGGCTTTGAGCTGCGCCACGCAAGACTGTAAACCTACAAGAGCATGCTGACTGTGCTCACGCCCAAGTGTTCCGCAAAGCATGTTGAAGGGTGTCACTTTATGTCGATTTGCAGCATGTTTGGGCTCGTATATTTTGAAAATCTGGATCCACGCCTACAGTTTGCCACGTGCATGGCTTGGACGGCATCACCGACAGCTTAGGGATGAAGGTCAGTGACGCTGGTTGCTGTCGAGGTAGCCAAGATGCTCCACGTTTCCCTGGCCTCCACATACACTGCCCATTTTCCAAGCTCCTAACGCTTCAGCACGTCGCAGATGGCATGTTGAGACACCGGCATTGAAGACGAGTCACCGCACGTTTACTGGCATTCTATCCATTGCATGGAATCCCTGTCGGCTCCATGCTGGCCATGGATATTCAAAACAAAAGAAACCCTCAGAATCACTACTTCTTGGAAGCTCCAGCAGGAGTGGCAGTAAAGCAAGATGTTCAGCCCTGCGAGGCGGAGGAAAGCAACTCCTAAACTCTTTTTGCCATCCTGGTTTTTTCTGGCTACGAGAGCCGTCTACAAGTGTCACGATGCTGCACATTCAGCGGACTCCACCCGTCCTCCAGAATCGCCGCCGAAGCCTTCGATATCCTTCAACAAGGTTCAACCATATGTGCGCTCGATCAAAAAACGGATTGAGTGCGAGTGCGGGGTGGACAAAAGATCCACCATGCACATCACGTTGCAAACATTGCGGGCCAGCCTACTTGTGATGTGGACGTTGATCTCAACTTCATCCCGAAAAAACGAGTTTCGCGAGAAAAATACTTTCGCGAAGCTTTCGCGGACCCATCGCCGCACATGTTTCTGATAGCTGCTAGCCCCTCAGCAGACCCCCAAGCGCTACATTTGAATAGGCAAGTCGCTGACTTGCAAAACCCTTCCCCTCGTACAATGCTTGAACCCAAAGCTTCCACAAGCCGCCTAGACCTGAACATGCCAAGGGCAAGCTCGGAGGCTGGGGCTCCCCAGGCTTGATTCCAAGCCACATGTTCAGGTCCAAAGCGGGTGGGTTTTAAGAACCCTACTGGGCTCACTATCCTAACAATGATACACACCTATCTACTGTGAGCTCTTGCCCACAGATTGTGACCTCTGCGTGCACGGTACTTACACGGAACTTTTGCGCAAACTTCCTTTGTCGGTCCGGATCAGCGCCATGTTTTCTATAGGCTTAGGCTTAGAGACCAAAGAATATCTAGCGCGGATAGCTTCCAGGATTCTATTAGAGTCTATGAGAGAAGGACGGGATTGAAACAAAACAGGTCCAAGAAGTAATGCCCTCCCCTGTCCCAAACAAGATGAGACCCCCGGCTACGAGAGTCCTAGCCATCGTGAAACTGCTGCGAAACCATGTCTTGCTATGCTGGTAGTACAAGGACCTTCAGATCAATGCTCACGTGCTTGCAGAACCGGGCGCAAAAGTATCGACAAGAACAGCCCGGAAAATTTGGACTTCAAGCCGGCGAAGAAGCTTCATCACGCCCTCACACTTTGGGATGCCGCCATGTGTCGACTTGATTCGTGTCGATGGCCTGATGTCTGAGAAGTTGGAAATCGAAAAGGCAATGACCAACAAACCTCTGCTTTGGGCTAAGGGGCGATGACCTCTAGGTCAGCTTCTGGGATCTCGTAGTGGTAGTTGTAGTCAGGCATCCTGACTCTCAGAAACCACCGAAACCATCTGAACCGGTGTTTTCACAAACGCCTTTACTTTCAAATGCAGGACTCGCAACAGACCTGGTTCGAGCCTAGGGGCCAGTACAACCGAGTGTCGGCTGGCCTGTTCGGGTTCCTCAGCTGCCGAACTGCTGCCGAGGCTTCGCAGAGACAAACAAGATCAAAATAGCTCATGTCAAGTACTCGATATTGGGTGTGCCTGCAAGTTTCTTGTCCGCGTTAAACTGCTGGCAACCGTATCGCTGACCATTGACCATCGCAAGCGGAGCCTGCCAGCATGCTGGCAGAGCCGGGGCTTCAACCAAACAACAAATGCATTCTCGGGTTGTATAGCAGATATCACCTGCTCTTGCGGGGAGCAGCAGCACTATTTTCCTTGCGTCAAGTGCCATCTCAGCAAGTCAGAATTGCGCGTAGCCTGCATTTGGTCTGCGCACGCGGCATATGGATCGTCGTTGCCAAGGTCGTGATTTCCCAGAACGGACAGCCACGGAACCTGTCTTGCTATGACTATGATGGCAGAGATGGCAGGACATGCTCAGTCACGGCCTGGTGTAGCGGGCTGCCTGGGTCATTTGTGCCATAGAGTGAAGACCAAGACTTCTCCCAAGCTCCTGCACATCTACAGCCCTTGCAACACAAGCTGGGCTACCTGTCGCCCAAGTACTGAGAGAGCATACACATCAACAGGCAATCCTGGTGTGACACCGCTCCAGTAAAAGTTGTCACCAACCGAGGCGACAAAGAGCCTCATCTACTGTATGTGCCACAGTTTGACTTGCAGGGTCCCACAGACAAGAATCTGTTCTGGCTTGCCAAGACACAACTTTTTCCCTTGCTGTTGCTGACGGGCAACATAGGCTTTCCTAATCTGAGATCACAAGAACGTGAGGATTCGGACTTCTCCGCGCAACTGGGGCAAAGCAGAGGAACCTCATGCGTCCGAGGGGGGTTCCTGACACCAATCTATGCTGTATGCCGTTCAGCTTCGAGCAGTGGAATAAAAACATGGACAAGGTGCATGTGGTCTGCCACCGCACGCTGGCAGGGGCCAGGAGAGTCAGCTCGCCCCCAGTCGCCAATTAGCAGAAAGTAGTTCTGGCTTCCTGAGTCTTCCGGAAGAATCCAGAAATGTAAGCATAGCATCGTGCAGCATCCTCTCCGCCACACTGATTGAGACGGTCCCAAAACTGCAACATAGTCTTCCCAGCTACAGCTCTTACCCTGATGATGTCGAAAAGCAGGACTCAAGTCCACACTCTCGCACGCCAGCTGAATCCTTGTTATTGTGCGGTTGGGCAATCCAACCTGGACTCTGGACCTGCAAGGCAGGATGCTTTGCAGGATGCTTGGCTGGGCTGTTCGTCACCAAACTCTAAGTCGAGGTTCTCTGCCCATTGGGTTGGATACCCAACGGATTGCGGCCATCGTAATTGTTAATGTAGGCGCCTGCATCACCACTTACGAGCAGGTTGCTGTCTAAAGCTGCGCAAGTGTTTCTAGAGGTTAGAGCACCAAGATGAACACAATGTCTTGCCAGCACCATACAATACACCGAGCCCTGACTATGCGCACGAGAAGTAAAAGGTGAAAGTCCTTGGTGGTTTTGCCTGGCATGACAAGGATGCATTTCCTTCCAGGGCGAACCTTCCCTGAACATGTATGTCTTCAGTCCTCCATCTGCACCTGGTCGTTTGGGGAATCATCGATGTCATCAAAGTCGTCATTTTCACCCATCAGACCCACCAGAACAAACCAACAGCCACGGCATCATCAGCATCCGCTGCATTTCTGTTCTGCGATTGGTCTCTATTTTGCACAGCCGGTGTGTTGCCAAGTTGACGCGAGCTGATTTTTTTGACACGCCTTGCCTTGCACAGGCCAGGCAGCTAGCTGAAAACATCATAAAACACCCATCTGGCAGTTAAACCATAGGCGGTCCCCATTTAGAAGCCCAGCCTGCCAGGTGTCGTAAAGAAGTGCCGTTGTTGCAGCAGTCCAAGCTTGGGCCACCTTCTCAGCTGAGAGTGTGGTGGCCGTGTGCTACTTGCTCAAGTACAAGGTGCTCTCCTGTATTGGCTGTCGCTACGGGGCTTTCCAGGTTGGATCTCACTGCGACAGTGACTTGACTGTTTCCTCAGCCTTCCGGGCAACACTCGCCAATGAGATGCGCGCAGCCTTAGGCTTCCCCAACCCTGCTGCGGCTTCTGAGTCACAAGGCATGAGGCTGCACAAGGGGAGGAGCTCGGCTCATGAATGTATCCACTATCCAACCCGAATATTGAACATTTTACGCTGTCGAACTTTGATGGATGGTCTGATTATCCCTTCCCTTGGTCCAAGTGTCGGGGATGGTCCGCGCAGGCGGAGCTGATGGCTGCTGCATGCGCTGCCGCTGCAAGCGTTGCCAGGTAGATCCTTGCAACAACAAAAAATTTCAGCAGTGCATAGCAGTGCCAGTATGTCGCATGATGAAGGAATGTTGAGCTACAGAAGATGATCAGCAGAGCCTGCTGCTGCATGGCCAAGCTCAAGTAGGACTCTCAGACTCTCAGTCACAGGGCCATTCGAAGCCAAGCTCGGAAAAAAGTACAATCTACGCACCCTTCTGCTGTCCTGAGCATGGCAGTCGTGGCGTCACAGCAGCGATGAGACACAAGGGAACCAACTAAACGGCAAAATGCCTTGAAGCCACAGCCGCAGAGATTTGAAGAGTTGAAGTGGTTCCCCAAGGCACCGCAGCAAAAAGATTGCCCTAAGCATCAAGATAGGCAAGCTTGTGGAGCTCCTGATCGACTTGCGTTCTGTGTGCCATCCAGTGATGCCCCTCACGGCCAGATGACACTTCTCGATGGAACTCGACTGCTGCAAGGGCTTCAGTACCAAGAGCCCAGCACTGCCCCTCCCATGATGCTGCAGAGCTCCAAGGACCCTGCTTCTGCTTCAAGTCCCTGCTGCAGCTTGTGACCGCTGTCTCCAAGCCTTGGAAAGATATCTGGCTTGATGCGCGACATTGGGCAGATCGGTGGTCAGAAATCAAACCAGATTAAACGAAATTATGATCATGTATTCTGTTAAAGCTGCTGGCCTTTCAACGTCCCTAGTCCCTAGCATAGACTCATATGTTTCCCAATCGAGCAAGAGCCTATCCATCGATACTGGCACCTGCGCTCCCTGCGGCTCAAACATAATGAAAGACCTCGAACACCTTCGGGTAGTGGCCCAGCAAACAGAAAAATGAGTGCCCAGCGTATCTGCTCGGATTTCGCTGACTCGACCCTGGGCAAACATGGACGCTGCCACTGCAGTAGATTTCCGTGCCAGGTTTCCGTCAGGATGTGATACTACGACACCACTCTCCTACCCCCACCGTACCCCAACATGGAAGATACATGCTGCCCGACTTCTTTGAAATGCGTTGATAGTTTGGCAAAAGCAAGTGCTCCATCAAGGGTTCAGGGATACTCCAGCCCAATCCCATGCAGCGATTTCAAGCGCGAAGATGCTTGACGGGAAAACCCACAAACCCACAAGGCTGGGCTGCCGGCTCAGCTAGAAGCCTTCTAAAATCATCCATTTGCATGCGTGCCATCCTTGGCTGAGAATGGCGTGCCAACAGGTTGTGGGATGAGACCACGCAGTGAGGCACATGGGCAAGAATATGAAGGGGTACGACCGCATTACCTAAAAACTGCAAACAACGATGCTACTGCACACCTCCAATCCAACCCCGAATCCAACCCACATAGTTTGTGCTGCGATGTGCTGCTCTCGGTGCCCCTGCGGGATGAGCGAGCCTCGATCGACAGAAAGGTTGGCGCCGGTCACGCACATGCGCACCTCCAGCTCACCTTGGGCACAGTCAAACCCAATGGAAGTGTGTTTTGCAAATTGTTTTCCTCATCAAGACCACTGGTTTGATCTATCCGCGCATTGTACCGCCTTGGGTTGGGCTTTCACAACATGAGACAAGGAACATTCTTACCGTAAGAGTTTCGAAAGTTGCCTCTGAGCCCGCAAACACAGACAACTTCCACACCAAGCGTCCCAGCCTTTCACGTGTGGGACCATAATCTCACACAGACCGCTACCGCCGCTGCGAACGGCGAGATCGTGGCGTCTGCAAGCGCAGCATGATAGAGCAATGGCCGCGGTGGCGGCAACAAGTGTAAAGATGCATGTATGGCTATGGAGCACGCGACAGCTGCACATGCCTCCAAATATTTGCCACGCCCATGTTCTTGACGGCCTGCGTCAGGAGTGAGAATGCCAACCCAGCTTTTGCCCATTGCTTGTGCGCAAGGAGTATAGGCACATCATGCCTGGTTGTTGGACATGGACTGTCTCTTGCGGTGCTTGCAATAACTCGCAGCACCGCGGCCTTCTTTTCCAAAGCCAGGCAGGCATCCTTGAGCATGATGGACCATGTTGCAATACCGCAGACTCCCATGATGGGCTTCTTTACCACATACTTCAGGAGTATAGGCAGAGCATGGCTATCAACCAAGCATGGGCATGATACATGCACGTTGAGGAGGCAACGTCCACCGCATGCACCTTGTTGGCAACCTGCTGGGGGCTGGCTGCTCGAAGTCCACTCACTTGAATGGTTGACTGGCTCCGGACTCAAAGTACAAACAGCTCCAAAGAGTTACAGCTACTGAGTGAGGCAGTTCGCGCTCGCCTTTCCTGCAGCCATGGCCTGGAAGCAAGCAGTTGCTTCATAGCAAGGCTTCTCAGGCGATGATTGTTGTTCGTAAACAATCTACCAAAGGCAAATACACCTGGCTCCTTCATAGAATTGAGGAAACACAGAAGCAGCATTGCCAACTAATTAACAAGCTCAGGGATATCCTGGAAAGCAGGTGGAGTCAGCCGGATGCAGCTTTCCTCTGAAGCTTGCAAGCTGGACCAACCCTTGTCACACAGCACCTGTATTCCTGGCCTTCTTCTGTTGAGTGTCGATGGTGGTCTTGGCTGCTTCCTCTACCTCATCCTGGACTTGCGCATGGAGCGTTGAGGCAGGCAAATTCAGGACATGACAGACTCAGCAAGAGAGCAGAGCGGACTCATGACCTATGTACAACAAAGGTGTATGTGTGTGCCTTCAGCCGTCGGGCATTGAAAAGTGCCCCCATGTTGGCGCTGGCTCCCTGTCGCTTGACCAGCAGCCTCTGCAGGCCACATCTTAACAGCTCTGCCGTTTGTCGCTTACAGTCTGCACAGCAGGGTAGAACTCGACCTCTGAAGCAGTACAACTGAGGCGGCATCTTCTTCCACAAGATGTCCACCTCCTGTGGCAGAGGCATGCTTCAGCATATTCCATAACACGTTATAGCTGGCAACCCTGGCGCGGTGGGTTAGCATGTGTCTCGAACTTGACGCTGACACAGCTCTGGGCAGTTTCAAAGGCAGCCCTACTCAAGGTTGACGAGAACTGGTTGTCAAAGCTGAGATCTGCCGGCGACCATGCTGCGCACCGTCGTGCTGATAAGCCACATTATTGTTTGCTTCAAGCGGATCTAGGAAGCAGGGCATCACGGCCTCCAGAAGGGCAGTGCAGTCAACAACCTTGCACGCCGAATCAAAAACTGGTGTATCTAGACCTAGGTATCTCTAGTGTCCTTCAGCTTTAGGTTTAAACATTTTAGCCGAAGGCTGGCCGAGCGGCACCATCAGCTTGGGATTTGGGACATCTTGCCAAGCTTCCTCTCGTGTATGATTCCTATATGATACATAATTACGTGGCGCCTGTTCTGCGCCAATTGAAAGGTACACTTTGAGCACTGCGTCGGAAAAAGTTCGACGCCCTGAATACAGAGCCAAGCGCCTCTTCCTCCGGTGCTGGGCCTGGCAGGCTGAGCACCACCTCGGACGAAAGATTTCTTACGGTGCGCTGGGGGCTTCAGAGCTTTTTGATGCACTGCTCTATTCCTGGGGCGCATACCTCCTGTGCAGCACCCTGGCAAATGGAGGCCGTTCTTGAGGCTGAGGGATGCTCAGGGTACCGTGGCTTTAGATCTCACTGATGTTGCTCACCCCTGCATACATTCCGAGTCGCGCTTGCTGTCTGTGCGCCAATCTGTCCCAGTCTACACGTCCCATCGCGGGTCCAGACGACATCCTTCCACAGTCCTATAGAGTCTGGAGTCGCGCAAAATTTTCCTGGCCATCCTGGTCTACCTAACAGCTTGCAAACATCACCGCCGGACATGCGCCTTTCCAGGCGAAGGGTCCTTCGTCGGTGGCCCATCTCCCAAGGCCTTGCCATGGGCTGCCAAAGAATTCCCTCAGCAGTCGTTGAAGTCAAAGACGCAGGGGAGTAGGTCCCCTGCAGGCATGAACTCCGACTGCAGCTGCTGCAGTGGCACACTGCCTCCCACACATGAGTTCAAACAAAATGTTTCAGCTCGCACTACTTTCTGTACCTCCCTAAAGCTCGGGATCGATGCTCACCACAGTATAGTGACACAGGGCATTCGTCTTCTCTCTGAACAGTAGCCTGGCCTGTAGCGTTGGATTCGCCAGTTGAGAGACTGCTGTGCGTGAGTCCCAACTTGATCTGCGGGCAAAGCATGCTTTCTCCGCTGCTGATGTAGCGAGCGAGAAGGCGGCACAGGTTCACAGTATACAGTTGACAGACTGACACGTGCCGGCCACGTGTATCGGCTGGATCAGGCCAGCGTTGCAATCAACCAGCTCGCAGAGATTTCTTGAAGAGTCGCATGATGACCTACATTACATGAAGAACATCTGTGCAACTCTGCCTCGCCAGAAGCTGCAAACAACCTTGGAATGCTGTTAAGCCAATGTGCCATAATGCGCCTCTCGCGGCCATGCTGGGGGCAATTTTGGTCGGCACAATGGCACTGGCTGCGCTGAATGTAAGATCACGTAATCAAGTGAACCGGGGCCAGTACGTTGGTCCCTCAGCCGCGGTTGGACCTCGCTGATGGCAGTGAGCGTATAAAAAATTACAATATCAAGTCAGGTTCGGTCGTCTTTGCTTCAGGCATTGTGCAACTTCTAATCCATAACACCCATGTCAGTAAGTTTTGCCGGAATCACCGCCGGTTCCCAGTCTCAAAAGCCGTGGCTGCCTTTTTGTCTCAACCCTTGGTCGATGCGCGTTCCAGGGTAAGGGTAGAGATTGCATGGACCCAAGACCAGACAACAGCGGCGTGTGCAAGCTCCTTGCTGGTTGGCCAGTTGCTCGCTCTCCTCACAGCTTGGTCTCATCAATTGCTTTGCAGAGTGCAGGGCATGATTGCCTGACGGAATGATGAGCAGCAAGGATTTCTCCAACATCCCGTGAAAGTCAGCCCGACAAGGTGGCAGGGCCAGGTTCGGCGGAAGCACGATCAGAATCCTCCGCGGCATTGTACCCTGAATCTCACCGGCTGTGCTGATGGTGTCTCACTGTCTCACTGCTTCTTCCTTGCGCGCCAACCTCGCAGCACCTTGATCGCAAACCTCACCATGCGAGAAGCAAGAGAACACACTAGCAAGCAGCTGTAAAGCTTATGATGCTTCCCGAGGTAACCACAGGCCAGAAAGGCTCAAGTTGCATGAATACCAAAGACACCAGTCCAAATGAAAGTCAACTGAAAGCCCGCTAAATGCAATTTGCAAACGATGAAAAAAGCAGTCCAAGGAAAAGCTTTCAACAAGCTGTCGAGTAGCAGAGTGGCGGCTAATGCGGTGGCAGCGTAGAGGCCTAAATGCAAATTTCCAGAAGAGTCGGTTGCCAAAGCCGGAAGAAGCGCGTAGCCATAGAGGAGCTGCCAGGCAATGGCGCCTATGGCTCCCAGTCCGAAGCCAACAGCCACCTGCGAAGCATCGATCTCTGCGCGCGCGTGTTTCTCGGAACCCCTTGTTTTGGGCGTGATACTCTGATCTGGGTGGCTGGGTTTTGGTACGGCGCCGACTTTTGTAGCTGAGGTTGGTCTGAATTTGTTTTAGGCATTCGTTGCCCAAATCAGTCAGCAGGGTTTCTAATTGGCACATTCCCTGGGATGTTTGGTAGTGACTCTGCTGATAAGCGTGGGAACCGGGAGGAAAAAGAAATGACAGTACCCATAACTTGCCCACAAATGTGGGAGCTATGGATGGTAAGACTAAATTCAAAACAGCCAGCAGTTGTAATATATTGTAATACTAGATAATAATACAGTAATGCGCAGCAGTCATGTTCCGGCGAATCATGCACTAAGCAAGAATCATAGTCGTTTGCAAAAGCCAAGCAGGAGCAGCAGCGATGGCAAGGAGTCGGGAGAGAAAGGGTAGCAATGTTTCTTCTCGGCAAAGGTTTCTCATACGGATGGTACCGAGAACACAATCAAAACTCGAAACACAAATTTCTAGTCGTAGCTCCAACTATAGCTATAACTGCACAATCACCTGTCGATACGAAAACATACTGGCAGCAGCAGCTCTATGACACTATACGAACCTTCCTTCAGCACATTAATTGTCAGACTCCTGAGAATAAGCTGAGCCGTAGGAAGTAAAGGAGCAGCTGAAATCACGTTAGCCATTCAAGCGGACATGATTGCAACGCTTCCTGCCACACGTCTATGCAGGCTTTGAATTTCCTAGAAAACATAACTTCCACATAATCAACTTGTGCTTGATTTGAGTATTTCCTCAGGGCACATGCCACGAAACCTCGGTTTGGGCGTGCCCCGCAAACTCGACAAAACCCTTTGAAAATCATGCGCCGTCGAACATCTCCACGCTTTCCTTTTTGTGGTTTGAGGGCATCATCAACTACTTCAAGCAGCAGCAATGTAATGTAATTCCAAAACGTAGTGCCAGCCTACAAACACAACAACGGTGCATTCCAAGAACTACCGTTGGGGTGGTGGGGTGGCTTGTGACTTGAATTGTTCATAGTTGTGCTTGGGGCTGGGCACTTCAGGAATACCGCGAAGTTGGGTACTGCAGCGAGGGATTGGGGCACTGCAGGGGAACTTCTGGAGTATTCTGGGTTGGGCACAGCAGGGATAGTCTGCGTAGTTTTTTTGGTGGTGAACCCGGTAAGATTACGTTCTATACCCCAAAAGATGATAAGAATCTTACTCCCCAAACTCTTCTGAGGTTCTGCGCTGTAGGGATAGTCTGCGGTTGGGGTTGGGCGCGGCAAGGAAACTGGGGTTGCGCAGAAGTGAATGATTTTCTGGAGTTGGGCAAGGCAAACTTCTGTGCGGTCGGGCACCGCAGGCCCTGCGTTTAGACACTGCTGAGATACGGAGGTGCTGCACTGGTAGGATACTCTGCGCTCGGGCGCTACAGGGATACTCTGGATACTTTGGATTTTACGCAGTTTGGCACTGCAAGGATACTTTGCGGTTGAGCATTGCAGGGATGCTGTGTAGTTCGGCATGGGGGGGGTGCGGTGTCCCCCATTGCTTCAGGGTAGGGAGCCTGAGAAAATGCCCCATGCATTTTCACGCGCAATGCGAAACTGCCCTGGGCTAGATGACGTTGAAAATTGGCATGGTTGACAGTGTCTTGCGTCTTCATTGCCGTGTGCTTGGGCAGGGGTCGTCCATGGGCGTCACACATCCACCGAGGCATTTTTAGGTTGTGAGCTCAGCATGGCCATAAGGCGTAGGTGGCCCTTGGCCTTGAAAATGCCCCGGCTCAAGCCGTACGTAGCAGGCAATTTCTTAGCAATGGTGGATGATGCGCGCACTGTGGCACTGCAGGGGGACTCTGCGGTTGGGCATTGGTGGAGTATGGGCCTGGAGGGATACTCTGTTCTTGCATGCAGGGACACTCGCGGTTTCGATACTCTTCAGATGGGCACTGCGCCGTGGGCAAGGAGAACATCTAGGGAATGAACAGAATCGCTCGACTCGCCCAGCTCACCCCACTTGCCCCAGTCGCCCTTGGAGATCCATGGGGCAAGCTATACCACCGAAGGGGCAGAACTCACCCATACCCATTTCTCCTACACATGTTGTTGGGGGCTCAACAGAAGGTGACTAACTGCATCTTGGTACTGAAGTCTGGTACTGGGAACAACACTAAAAACTAAAAACCAATACTCATATGAATACGATACTGATTTCGCAGTTTTGCTCGCATGCTACTACGAAACATGCTACTACCTGCCTGGAAAAAAGGGGGACTCACTTTCTGCGCATCAGCAAATGGATCATGGCTTTGACTACGCTGCTATCACTTCCCTGGCAGTTAGCCCGCGCTATCACTTTAGAGAAGAGGATTTAACTTAATTATGCTTGAAGGGGTGCTAACTCTCCGACTATCAGCTGGTACGAATCATTTGCAGCTCAGGGCCCTCTCAGCGTCAGCTTTTAAAAGAAAAAACCATGATGGCCGAAAACCTGCCTGGAAAGGGGGCGGGGACTCACTCTGCACCTATCAACCGCCAGCAAACCCATACAGTCCAGGGCCCGTTCCTGATTTCTCGGGAGCTGTATTGCAGAATTGTTCCTGCCTACTATCAGTACCGTAGCGTGCATGATTACCCGCTATTATTGCTGTTACAATTACTACTCCTTTCTGTGACATCCCCTTGCAAAATGAGCCCGGCAGAGTCTAAAAATGTGCGGGGCAAAGATTGGCTGTTCACTCAGGTTCATGTAAGGACAGGGAACAGGGTTATTGCAGGATAAGAACGGGAGTTCGGCGGGAGGAGCAGGGTGATAAGCGCTTAAGGTTACCACCCTGCAGTCGGAGTGAAACAAACCGTCACTGATTCTTGAACTCTGCGCATGTAAACATGCCCGACAGTCCAAGTATGCTTCCACAGCACCTGCGCCAGGGTATGGAATCCAAGTGTGATCCGGAGCCAAGCGAAACCCAACCTGAGCTGCCACTTTGCAGAGTCAAGCACAGCCTCAAGCACCTGTGGAAAGGCTATTCAATTCTCAAACTCCCGTTCTTTTGCTGCCTACATCTGCCTATCAAGGTCTGAGTCAAAAAAAGATTTGCTGCTCGGCGTGGCCTCAGTCCATCTGATTCAACTTACACCGGATGCAGTAGATGCTTTGGTCCTATTGGCGCGACTAGGGGCGCCTTTTTAGACATCATGGTGTGAAATGTTGCAGTCGCGAGAACAACATGCTTGCCAAGGAGTGCTTTCAGCCAGGCACTGGACTCTTCAATGCCTGAACGTCCACACTTCAGCTTTGCCACGTCATGTCTCCGGGCTACCAGCAATGTGCATAAACCTCCGCATTCTCGGCACTTTTGCAGCCCAATACATGTCATGCAACTATAGCTACGCTTCGAAGGCCTTCTACAACACCGCATTGTAGGGGGAGATATAGTAGGCCACACCCTTGCTGTGCACGTCACGGCGTAAGCAAGAAAATGGTGGGCCCAAGCTCTTTGGCAACAGCCACTTCCGTCATCCCTTGTAAAGAAAGGTGGCTCCTACCCTCGCGCAACTCCCCACCCCACCCCAGCTGCTCTCTGATCAACGACATGCCCTCAAGACGAGCAGCGCGCTGACCAGGACCCCGGATGCAGCCAGACAGCGGGGAACACCTGCGGCAACGGGTCAGGATGGGTCGGGTATGGCGGGATCTGGGCTCGGACGATGATTGCGCTTTACAAGTACAGCTGCTGTCCTGCCTAGTCCGGAAGTTCGAGCAGGAATGAGACATCTCGTGAACATGGAAGCAAACAAATGACTGTTGCTTCAGTTTTGTGTGTCTTTTCGGCGCTCAGAATCAAACACGTCACCACATTAACAATCGGACATGGACGAGGCATGTTGTTTATCGGAAGTAAGATCCATTTTTTCCAGCACTTGGGGTTGTAGTTGTTGACCGATTCTGGTCAATCTTACTCAGCCAATCTCCTGGAACACAAAAATTTAAGTTTGTGTAAGGAACCTACATAGGGTCTAGAGTCTAGGGTCTTGAAGGGGTTCAGAGGGCTAAGTAAGGTCTCTCACAAAGCTTATAAGGCCTACAAAGGGTCCGAAAGGGGCCACAAGGGTTCTATGGGGTGCCTTTCAAGGGGTTACAAATCTATGTAGGGCCTGGGGCTAAAAGCCCTGCACAGGGTCCATTTTGAAAGGCGTGAAAGGCTATATTGGGTCCTGTCGCGGTGCGTTTCAGGCCTACATAGGGTCCTTATCATGGTTTACAAGGGCTTTATAGGCTAAAAGGGTCCTTTACGGGGGTTATGAGGCCTAATTACAGAGCCCTTTGAAGGGCTATAAGGCCTACATAGGATCTTTTTACAGGGTTACAAGTACAAGGGCTGATAATGTGGTCGGGCACTGCAGGGATATTATGCAATTGTGCGCTGCTGCGGTACTCTGTGGGCTAGGCACTTCAGGAATACTTTGCGGTTAGGCCCGACACGGAGGGCGAGGAGGACATAGACGCCTTGAAATCTAACAATGCCACTATGAGGTCGGAGAATAACTTGCACATGCCGGCTCCTGCATGCTCCCTCCGAACGCAATCTAGCAGCGAAACCCCACCCTTGCTGTGGGACTATTAGGTATTTAGAAGACCTGTTCCCCTTGCGCGGTCACCCATCTTCCCGCCCCCGAGTATGTGTGGAGTGCCCAACCTCTGCATTCTAGCAGTGCCACACTTATTCAAACCCCAGGGTGTCCCTGCAGTGCCCAACCCTCTCGGAGCGTTCAACAGCACAAGATGCCCAACTGCAAATTTTCTTTATGGTGTTCCAACTTGTTGTTAGCAGAACACATCAACAAGTGGAAGGGATTGAATAGCCAAAGAGCCCACACTCAAAGCCAGCAAACCGACACATCCTGCCATGTGACCTGGTTGCCATAGGCGCACACCGGATTCGTGAAAGGGAACAAGCAAGTCCAAAGCAGCATAAGTGGAGAGGAAGCCTGGGCGAATGCACGTACCGAGATCAGATGGGCATTGCACTCTTGCAGGGGATTCCTGCATTCTAGCCCTTGACAGGACTGAGTCAGTCAGGAAGCCCAGGCTCTGCGCATGCGAGGAAGGCATGCCAGGGTCCTGCCAAGTCAAAAAACTGCGACTGCTGAAGGTTTCTTGCTGCCTCACGCCTGCAAGGGTTGTAACTGTGAAACCTGAGCTGCAAGGCTTAAACCTGAGCTGCAAGGCTTGCGGTCCAACTTTGGGGCACCATCCGGGCGCGACTGATTCAGCAGCCTCCTTGGCAGTATAGTTTGAAACCGCATAAGAACAAGACCGCAACACCTCTAGCGCGATGAGTACTTCTGGCGTGGTGTTGGGAAAATGCGGCCACGAGGCTTCAAAAGCTTGCAGTTCGCAGCAGCCAACACTGCTCCCAGTAGCGCCCAACAAGTTGCATCATGACGGCGCCAAAGAAGCACTCCCAAGACGGTTCCTGCGGGAGACAAACGGACTATGACATGCATAAATGTGTCTACATTGTTTACACACAATTCCACATTTCATCTCCCGAAACTGGAGCTTCTGGCCTGACACGATCCACTTGGTGCCAGCATTAATCCACGCCAGCAGCGCGCGAAGTGAGACCATGCAGTGACTAGCGCTCGAAGACTTTTCACTGTTTTTGAAGCGACAACCACTCTTTCTTGATGCGCTGGTCCGAGCCCACAGCAAAGCAGGACAGCAAACGGAGGAAGCTGGAACCTGCTTGAGCCTAGAGGGTTGAATGAACGCTTCATGTCAGGACGCCTTGTTTCCAAGTGCAGTTGCATTCTGTGGCTGTTGTGTGCAAGCCCGTGCCAGCCCTAGACTGGATGTCAAAATCTGCCCCCGCACGACCAGGCCTTACAACATCCTCGAAGACTGCACAATGTGATCCCACGCTTTCAACACGCCAGCATGCTTGATCTGCTCAGTCTGTCAAAGGGTTAGACCACCCCTGAAGCCAAAATCACGCCATCTCCAAGCCGCGGACTACCCAGGGGCCGGTTCACCTTCGGAAGCGGCGTCATCTTCGCCCTCAGAGAACTTACGTAGGTGGCTCAGGCGTAGAATGCAATGTGGGCAGCTTGCGCGTCCTACAAGACTTCATCAAAGCCCCCCTCTCCGCTTCTCTGTCTGGCTGCTCGCAGAAGGAGCGTAGAAATCTTTGTCTGATAGAAACTCTTACGCAGGATGTGGCTAGCGATTCTCGATTTGGAGTGAGGCTGGGGGGATGTCGAGGCGTAAAAACATTGCACAGCCGCGCTTTTCCTTCTGCTGCAACCAGAAGGGTGTTCTTTAAGAGGCCAGGGAACATTTTGAACGTTCAGCCAGCGGGATCGCTGTCACCTTCTTGAACAGCTGCTCTCGCAGTGCGCCCGGCGTAATCTACACAGGCCTTCAGGTCTGCATCTGGAAGAAATACTTTGTCTGACTTGACTAGCAGCCCATCACTGGATAGGTGAGGCAGAAATTATAGAGCTTATTTCACGCGCCCGTGTGTAGCTAGTCTAAGGTTTCAATGACAGGTCAGCTGCTCAGATGGCGACGTGCAACATTATCACGAATTCTTGCAATGGCTACCTGCCCTGGTGTCTCGCTATTCGTCGGGCAGCTCAAATTTCCGATCTCATATGGCAGGTCTGCACTGCACCATGCCGTGAAAAAGGTGAGACGGTGGCACATGGCCGGCATGACATGAGTCAAATACCTTTTTCGGCGCCATACACAGGTGGCTGAGGAGTTGTCTGGTCAGAACATGTGTCCTCGGCATGCTGGCACGTCACTGGACAGCGGCATGGCGCTTGCAATCGTTTTCGCTTCTGACATCTTATGACACACGCCAACCATCATTGACCGACTAGTAGGCAGGTTCAAGAGCCAGACCCAGAACGTCTCGCTTCTTCTCCTGTCAGCAAACGGTCAGCGAGATGAATCCATTGGCTTCAAGGAAAGACCTAGCCACTTGATATCACTTAATGCCACTTGCCTCCGCGGCACGCCGCCGCAGCTTCTCAATGCGCCTCTTTTCCTGCCGCTGATGATACAGGGCTCTCATACCCAAAGACTCGCAACGAGGCAGATCAAAAAAATACAATGTGCCCCCTGCCAGTAGATACTGCAGTAGCTGGACACTGCTCTGCTACACTGCTCTTGCAAGACATGGATGTAAGTAGCACTGCAGCGCTGGCGCCTTGGCCATCTGCTGCCTCGACAGCTCAGGTGAGTTTTACGTACCACTTTCTTTCCAAAACCCGGTCTGTAGCAGCACTGTTCATTCCCGGGCTCCCCACAGACAACTGGGCTTCTCAAGCATGCTTGTGCTGGCCAAGGCACTGCTCCCTCACGCGCTGCAGATGGTGCGGCAATGGTGGAGGAGGCGGCTGAGACTTCCTTGCGCAGAGGCTTGCAAAAGCTTTGTACGGATGCGTTGTTTTGGACTTGCCTTTCAAGCTATCTGAGATCTTCCCGGTACACGGTGTTTAAAAATGTCAGGAGCTCCAAGCCAAAGAGCACAGTGCATTGCAGCTTGAGGACTGTCACAAGGCCAGAACGTCTTTAAACTGGGTGAAGTCTCTCTGTACTCCTAAATAGCTGAAGCGCACAGCCTGCAAACCACGAGAACCCTGCATTCTCTGCTGAGGTACTGCGCTTGCTTCCTCTCAGCTCGCTTCTCACGCTCCTGCTTGTGCTTCAAAAGGCAGCTGAGGAACGGCTCAAGGCTCCGCTACATTCTGACAATGTCTCATCTAGCGACAGCACCTTCTCTGATGCTTAAGCAAGGCAGGATTGCTGAGGCTGCGTTCCCGAAACTCCCCGGACTAGCCGAAACCTGCGCGCCTCCTGGAAGGCTCTTCGCTGGGCAGCCCTGCGAACAAATGACGTGGTTCATGTTGATACACTTCAGTTCTGAGCTCATATTGAAATGCCATTTGAATCGCTTTGTTGCTGGCCGACGTTTCCAGCACTCTCCACGTGGAATCCCCAGCCCAAAGCCACAAACCCCAATAACTCCGGGCGGCTTCTCGGCTTCCTTCCTTTTGATCTTATCCTCATCCTGGCAGGGACAAATGGGATAAACCAGATACGGTGCGCAAACTCCTGGAGCGTGCTATCACGCACCGGGCTAGCCAGAAGCATCCAAAGATTCAGAATCCTGGCACTACGTGATGATCATGATGAAGTACAATTGCTGATGGTAGGACTTGCGCTAGTGGTACAAGATGTCTCAATGCCACAATGCTGGGTTGAATCCGGGTTGGGCTAACTTGCTGCCCTGACTTGCCGGCGGCTATACGAAGATGTGTCTTCATCCATGCGCAAGATGCAGGTGGGCAGGCATTCAGTCATTGCCTCCAGTCTCCTCTTCTCCAAACGCCGAGCCATCCTTTGAACAAGGGTGAAAGCCACACTAGGGCTCTGTTGGTAGCCGAGCTTAAGCCCACAGAGATTCTTGCTTCGACAACCGCGGGGAGAAAATCGAAAATCAATGAGCCCGCAGGCGTAGAGCCCTGCTCTCAAACGTGTAGCCGAATTTGTGGTGGGCATGCGGTCAAAGAGACGAAATACTCACAGACTAGCGACACTTCTTTCCGCCGCATCTCCTCCCACGGATTGTATGCTTCCGGTGGCTTGTGGCCTTGGGATTTGGTTGGCAATTGCTGAGCGTCAGGTGGAGCCCTAGAAATAACTGTGCGGCACGCAACACAGGACCAGCACGTGCTGTCCAAGGAACCTTTTCTGAAGTTCTTTCCGCGAAGCTGCTCTGATTTGACAAACTTCTGCCGAACCCGCTTGGCCATCAGCACAGGGTCCTGCTGAACAACATGCTTATAATATGGATCCTGTGCTTGTCGCTCGGCTGCACCTTATACCCTACAGGAATACTTGCTCTTTCTGACCATCCATCATGATGAGAGCTGCCGGTTGGGTGTGGCATGCAGGCCGCGTCCTTCTCGTCCACATCGCTGCGGACCTTCTGATTTGAAAACTTTTTAGTGTGATATGTCGATCTTGCTTCTGGCACAAGGCTCTGCCAAAATGGGCCCATCGGACAAGACTGCAGATCAAAAAGGAGGTCTCTTGATTGCTAGCACACGCAATCTTAAGTTTCATTAAGCCTCAAGGCCATCATACAGTGACTTAAGTTCATCTTTGCCAGGCTGGCCGTAGGAATCACCAAGGCGCAATGTTTCCGTCCATATCGTCGATCGCATCGAGCAGCTCT
Organism: Symbiodinium pilosum; assembly: GCA_905231905.1. Taxonomy (NCBI): domain Eukaryota; class Dinophyceae; order Suessiales; family Symbiodiniaceae; genus Symbiodinium; species Symbiodinium pilosum. Next base: position 19,593 of record CAJNIZ010026668.1, on the reverse strand, counting down.
GCAAGATGGTCGTTGAGGTCCGTCACCTGCAAAGTCGGCAGTCTGTGGTGCTAAGCTTTAGATTGCAACTGAAAACTGCTTGCTGAAACTGGTGCTCTCTACACCGCATGCGACAGTCACAAAGGAATGCGTTGCGGTACAGCGTCACGGCAAAGAAGTCAGACAAAAGACACTAAGCACACTCCGACATCAACACCGCAGCCGAGGCTTCCGCTTCACCACTACGTCCCAGCCTCCTTCTGGTGTGAGTCACACCACTTCAATCTCTTGTTGAGATCTACATTCCTTCGCCCGCAGCAGATGCAGGCCCCGCACAGCTTCAGACTTACAACTTACAACTGAGGTTGACTTATTTGGCCGCCCCGTGCTCACAGCCTCTGCTCGAGGGACGTTTTGCTGCATTGCCCATCAACTTTCCCTTTCCCTGCATAAGGACACGCTGCCAAGGCTCATTTGATGCAAGTCGGAAGCGGCAGCTTGCCCTCGCAGCCGCTCCACCCCGCGGAAGAATCTGGGTCGTAGTCAGTCTACTCAGGGCTGCTTCCAAGATTTCCAATGCATGCTCATGACTGCAGCCCTGCAGGAGAATTCATCTCCGCATGGACGAGCATACGCGCTTTGCAACATGCACAGTTCAGATGCTGAGCTGGGAATGAGCAGGACAGAATTGATTTGACTGATGTGCCCAAAGCCCCCACCCGCAACAGCCAAAGCTAACTGCTCCCAGGCCCACCGATCGGTGTTGATGTTACCGCCATTGTCATCATCCAGAATATCGAAAAGCATCTCCAGGTCCTCTCGTCACCCCAAGCAAACGAACCAACACTTGCCACAACTCACTGGCATTGTTGGAGTTCGTCTTGAGCGGGCCCAGACAGGTTCCAGCAACAGCTTGTTAAGCGATTCCTCCCTCATGTCAGCCCGCTACCAAAAAGGAGCCCTTTCTAAGAATGACCGATGTTGGTCTGTGGAATGGATTCAGAGTTCAGGATGGTTGGGGATGCTGGGGAGATTCACAGGCCATCTTTTGCCAACAGCATCCTGGCCTTCAGGCGCCAAAGTGCATGCAAGACTATTAACACCATTTGTGCCTGCACGGCTACCTAAGCAGGCTTGTATTGAGACTTTTCATTGGCACCCCCATACCCTGGCCTTGAAGGGTAGCTGGAGCAACTTCAGGCGATCTCTCACTCGGTGATTACCTAAACGCCACTGGCCAAGCAACATGGACCGTTTACAGCTGAAGGCCTAGTGGTAGATCTCATTTGAACGAGGCTTCCATTTCCACTCTTGGCAAGCAGAGCCATCGCAATCTACTGAGATGTGCCTTTACTGTTATGAGCTCTTCCAACGTAGACTCGTAGACTTAGACAAAACGAAATCTGCATCCAGCCGTGATGATTCTGCGAACCAAGCGCGGAAGAGTGCTTGCAGCTCGTCCTGCAACGTCTGAAGTTAACAGTACAAGTGCTACTGCAGGGCTAGGACTGATTGGACAGCTTGTTTCTGCAGAACGGTCTACAGTCCAGTTGGTAACTGTCATTGGGGTGTGGTTCAGCATCGTCAGCTCGGCAGAGCAGTGATATGGCCTTCCAAGCACGGAACCTGTGCTGTAATGACTTTTCGAACATCCTTGGCCGGGTCCTTATCGAGCTTTCCAGACTTGTCAGTATCAGCTGCTTCGAAGATTTCCCGCATGGACTGCAGAACCTGTTGCAAGGGTGCATTTACTGACAACACGACACGGCTCCTCTAAACCGCCAACGCCAGCAATGGGCTGCAGGCGATTCCCAACTTATCACAACGGAACGGCAGCACTCCCAACGATGATCGTGGCATATCGTGGCAACATGATGGCAGAAGTCGAGCACAAAACATGAGCGCAAACATGCTGGAAGCTGGCAGTAGGGCCAGTTCAGGCCTGCGCATCCACCTTTTCTTTTACCTCAGCGTGTCGTCAGAGCGCAAACTTGAGCTTGATGCGGGACCGCCCTTCCAATAAGTCCCTCGCGGTTTGGAGCCGAACAACTTACGTACTTATTGCATCTTATTACATGAGTCCTCTCAGTCGATCAGATTTTGGTTCAATACACCATTCATGGCCGGGCTGCCTTCTGCTCACGAGCTGCTGTGGCCCGTGCACTTGACAGGGTGCTTTCCTTGAAGCCATGCAGTAAACTGGCACAGGGCACTTACAGCTGACACGGTCACAACCTCCTCACTTAGAACCCGCCTGCTGCGTTTGCATGAGCCAATCCGAGCGGCCACCACGACGCCGATCACGGAGTTCATCAATGACTCAGCGTACTCAGAAATGATCTGTGCGCAGAAGCTTGCATTTGTTGGGGTTGCACGTGAGCATACCCGTGCTTGTGCTTCTGTTCTGTCAGCCAAATCTGGCGAATCTGGCAAGTGTGAAGACACGAAGCTGTCAGCCCTATAAGCGCTGAATCCAATTCAGCGACTGCATGTCTTAGTCCCAGGCCAGGCTGGCAACGGTCAGAAAGCAAATGAACACGACCATCAGAGATGGATTCCTTGCTTGCTTCAACGCCGGAATGAAAGCATCATCGATAAAGCACAACAAAGTTCTCATGGCTATCGACCTGAAGATGCAAAAGCCTCATGGCTCGAGAAAGCCAATGGGAGGTCTGGAATCTTTGACAGCTGCGATAGCTTTCTTCGTGCGCAATGGTACATCTTTTGCAGCTTTGCGGCGTCTCTACGAGTGGCCACCTTACATCACTTGCAGTAGAGCACCAATTCCACGGAGCACTCATCAGGAGGACCAAAAAAAGGCAAGATGCCTGAGGAGCATCAAGTCTTCTTAGCAACCAAGCGGCACCAGGGAGTCTGACCATCTGTCGCGGGTAATAACCTGCCACCGCGCGACTATCTGATCTCAAGCGATCTGCTTTACAAACGCCTTGCGCGCATCCACCGCAAAATTACATCCACCAATGCTAACTCGTCCTCTTACGTTATTGCTCCGCCACCTGTTTGAGTCTACGTGCTGGCAAAATGGCAGAAGTACAACGCAAATCCCTCATCAGGCAGATTGGGGCCGTCATCAGACGCATCCCCACCCCAGCCTGAAACAAGGAGTACCTTAGTAAGCGAAAAACAGATCCAATGCCGTGGAGGCGGTGCTGCTTCAATCAGGGTGTAATATCTTTAGGGTATAATTTATGGAGTACAAACGGGGACACTGTGCGTTGTGAAATCCCAAATGCACCCAGGACCGCCAACATCTCTTCGGACAACGCGCCCACATCATGAAGAAAGGCTTTTGGCACCAAAGGCACGAGCTGCGGAGAACGGTCCCCCAATACCTTGAGCGCAAACTCTAAGGACAGAGGCATATCAAAGTCATTGATTTTAGAGATTTCATGGCTTTGGAAAGAGGGGTTTTGCCAATGGGGCTTGCGCGAAATGCCTGCTTGGAAGTCCAAGTGCTACCAGGTCGCTCCTCAAAGTCCCACTCCGATCGGTCCAGATTAAACTCCTGCAATGCTTCTTCTTCAAGATCGACTTCATACTAATTACGTGACCTGCCAATGTGTGGGCAAGAACTGCCCGGGCCATCCAATTGGACAAACACAGACCAACGAATGAAGCAAAGCAGCTTAAGGCTGTCCCTTGGGCACACCGTACGGAAATGGTGTGCTCCCACAATACTCATACACCGTGTATGGCAGCTGCAAAAATGCACTTCCCTCACTGCATCTTTAACTCTACTTAAAATGTAAAACTCGCCACCGACGGGTCAACATGTCACTTCGCCTCCGGCTTGCGATCTGACACTGCCATTCTCACCCTCAGCAGCGACAAGTGATGAACGCACTGCTGCCAGTGTAGGCGGAAGTCAGAAGCTAGCTGGACAGGCAACTACACACTTCAACCAGATCATTTCCGCAAACCAAGTCACAGGATGCCAGCCACCCAAATCACACCGATAATCATGACGCCAACCCAGAAAAGCGTCCTTGATTGGCGGAAGACCGCACCAAGGGTATGAACACGCGAGGGTTGCTTCTTCACATGTGGGGGAGGCTGGCTGTGTCCGCCGGCACTTGACAAGAGTAGTTGCTTTCAAAACGGTTTGTGCAAAAAGGTTCCCTGTTGGAAGGGAAAAATATCTCCGCCGGGACCACCTATGCCGATAGTTGGCATTTGGAGTTGGGGCTCGATTTTCCAGCGGCTGGCTTCTCATGGGGTTCGTGTCCCCGTTGCAAACGACTGGCTATGAGTGGGGTCCAACCCCACAGGTTTGGAACGCTGTGTCTGTCAGCTTTGGAGATGTTGGACGCATGCCGTAGCCTTTCTTTTGCCGGAGGTTGGTCCCTTGGGCGGGTGGGGGGGCAGGGGCGCAGCTCACCCCATTTGCAAATATAGCGATGACATGAGCGGTTTTTAACGGCAAGCATGGATGGCTCCTAAAATGCGGGCAAGCTAGAAGTTGATGGTGAACAATTGAAGACTGATGGAAATGGTGAACATGTAAGAAGAGTAAGAACGGCAATAACAAAACAAAATATTCACAGTACTACTTCCACTCCAATTGAAGGTAGTCATTTCACGGTAATTCAACAATAGGTGGACCAGAGGGCTGCAGGGACGGCAGGACCAGTGCCAAGAAGGCCCTAAGGACCAGAGGAACCATGGGGCAAAACAAACACATACTCGAAAAAAATAATTGACAAGTCAACCACTTCTGACCATTAGCCGTGGCCGCGGGAGCCAATTCTTCAATGTTGGAGCACACAACGTTTTCAAGAGTCATTGCAGCAGCTACGGTTACCTGCGTCCATACAGCATCACAACGTCCACAACTAAAAATGGAGCCACAGCTAAATTGTTTTGCCCCTTCACATCCCAGATTGCAGGCTCTCGGCCCCCCACCACATAGTCTCCCCCAGCGCTGAGATGACCAACCAAAGCTCTCGGAAGGACGCATTCAGTTGCACCTGCCTGTCATTGACAGGACTCAGCATCATGTGGCGATATGGCATCTCACGCGGCAAGTCTGGCACACTCATGTGATCTTGCTGCAAACATTGCAGCATAACACCCTCTGCACGTAATCTTTCCTGCTTTGAAGTGCCCAGGGTCAAGCATGGAAACAAACAAAGCTCTGAGGTCTGACAGGCTTCAGCAGCCTCCTTAGCAGGCAACTGAGGGATTGGCCGGACCGCCCGAAACACATGGAAGATCCTCCGCAATCAGGGATAATCTGCCATGTCAAGCCCTCCAATGCTGTGTATGGTATGGCCTGAACGCGCTCGCGAACTTCAGGTTCGAGACAACGCCGAAAGGAGAGAGCAACCACACGTCAACAACTCGCAGAAGAACCTGATCTATTTGCGGAAGACGTTTCTGGGTCCATTGGAAGATCCGGATAAGGTTTTGGCTTTTATTTTCTGAAATTGATGGCTGTTTTAGCAAAGCGGCTAGAAGGAAGTCAGCGCAGTTGACCCACTCTAGCCTCAAGCCGTGCCAGGTGTGCATTGCAGCACAATATTCCGCTACATTTCGCTGCTTGCAATGTGTTAAAAGGTGGCTTTGAGACCCGGGAAACCTGCCCAAGATACCATGCAGCAGAATACAAGGACTCATACCCCTCGCGCAGGCGTTCTGTTCTGAGAGCTGGGCTGGATAAGATCCTGCACACAGTAATGCGAGTCAGATCAACCCCTTAGAATGCTGCAAAACATTCAGATCAACAGCATATGTTTGTTCTCGGGAATGCTGTCAAATGCCCGCGTGAGCTCAGCCCCCCTTCTAGGAAGTAACGAGCTCACTCAAAAAAAAGCCACGCGCGTGTAAGCCAAGAGAAAATGCCTCCAATACTAGCATAGCACCCTTCTGTTGGGGCGAGCCCAAGTAGCGAAACAGCAAGCAAGGATGTGCGCACGTGTCGGCTGACTGCACCTTGATGCCACAGATGCCGCTACAGGAATTCGCACAAACATTTCTCGAAGCGGTCCCGCGACGGCTGGCCCAAGAAAAAGAGCTTCGGCCCTGTCATCAGAATGCGAATTCCCACATCGAGCACAAAGATCGCCTTGCAGAAACAAAGCATCAAGGCATCATGTCCAGTTCCATGATTTCGGCTTGGGGCCGCCTTGAAGTCTCGACATTTGAATCATTTGCACATCTTTTCCATCACGTCAAAAACAAAACACCCCTTGCTGCTCTGCAAAACGATTTACCGAAGATACCAAAGTATCCCAACCGCACTAAAATCAACGCCAAACAAGAACCCTAGCAACATACGAAAGCACACGCCTGAGGCAGAATTATGCAGCACCAGTTGCAGTGAACGCGGTATTGATGATATCCTTGCAAGTGGACATTCATCAACTCTCTTGACCGCGATTTGAGTACAATAGCAAGGGATAGACTGGGCACACCCAGCATGGACGGCAAGGGAGCAAGAGTTTGACAACGCCTTTGTGCATGCGAGGGTCGAAGTAGGAATTCGCATCATTGCAGGTTGTGGATTGGCAACCTCAACCCACACTGTCATTCATAGGCATACGCTCATGATGCATGATGCGCGGTCAAGGATGTGCAGACCATTCTGTGTCCAAACAACATGCTGCGGAGACCAACTCCCCGCTTCGTGCAGCCAGGTGGACCTCACACAACCTTGATCGGAGGTTTTGCTGACCCTTTTACTTCCACATCTACCCCACCAACGTCATAGCTCAGGATCACCACTTCTGAATCTTTCAACTAGAACGGCTCCCAGGTCATCTTTCATTGCATGCCAGGCCCAGGAGATGTTACATGACAAGGTGCGATTGTCAACCTCGATGCCCAGCGCAAAGAGGTTCGTCAGGCAGACCAAAGCAACCGCACTGCAGAACCAAAAGCCATCCTTGTCAGGGCTAGCGATTGGGTTATGCTGAAGGCTGCAGGCCGGCATTCTGCTGCTTCGGAGAATTGCCAGAAGGGGGTTGAGCTGCTGAGACATTAGGCTGCGGCCACACGCCCCCACCCAGAAATCCCAGCCCCTGACTCTCACAAACTACCAGCCCTCCCAAGATTCAGACTTGGAAGATGGAAGAGACAAGGCGCGGTGAAGTTCTCTTGTTCTGAGCCTTGGTGACTTGTATCTCTCAACATTGAGCTCATCCCGCCACCGTCTCTCCGACTGTGGGTTGTTGCAGGTCCTGAGTGCCTGGCCAGCATGCGCAGGAACCTGCGAGGCTTTCCTGCGCACAATTCAGTATGAGATCATGAAGCACCAGCCGGTCAAGGGTTTAACTCTTTGAGAATCATCAATCTATAGAAAATAAACCATGGGCTTTTCAAGGCGACTGTTGCACAGTGGAATCATAGCAGCGGAAAAGCAGCAATCAAGAACCACGTGCTGCATCCACGTCTAGCCCCAAGCTTCGCCATTCTGAGCCTGCTCCATGGTCATTGCATGAATTTCAACCCTGCCATACTCACGCTTCAACAGAGGGACGCGTAAATTTGCGACAATGACTGGAATGGGCTCTGCTTTTCAGACGCATTTCTCAGCCATGAGGCCAACATGTACAACCACGCCTGTCATCCTGCGAAGAGCTTGAGCTTGACTCCGTCTGGCATGCAAATGCTTTGTGGGCCATCAATCCAGCAGACAATGCCGAGCCAGCTGCGAAGGAATTCAGACACGTTCCCGGTGAACATATTTTTTGTGACAGATGGTTTGAGGGGGCCAGATTGTAAAGCTCGGTGAAATCTTAGCATATCTTCGCGCTGAGCCTCCACGTAGCTGCCAACAGATTCATCATCCTCGAGGCTGTTCAACCTTCAGTCAAAAGAGATTCAATGAGCTAAGTAGACCAGCATTGAGACTAGCCTAGCTAAGGAAGAATGTCGACCTGATGTTGTGGAACGGCTCGCATACCATGGGCGTGCAGCTGAAACCCACATGTAGCCTGACAATAGAAAAATGAGCACTCTGTCAGCTTGCTTGAAACTCAGTTTGCTCACCCTTTGTTTTTTGGCTCTTACACTGAATTTAATGTGGCGCCTGCCATTGCTGTTACCACTCCTTTGCCATACGTGTGCCTCTCCTACCATTGAGTCATGATCTTAATTTAAAAAGCATGAAACAGCTGGTTTGAGAATTGCACCAACTGGCCGACCTTCCTAATAAGTCGCGTACCCCATATTAAATATTCCATGGCCTGAAAAATTGGCTGTATACGAACCGTTATCAAAAGCGTCAAATAGACACCCTTCCACATCCATCATACAAGCAAGCCTGATACAAATAGATTGATATTCCTGTATATTTCTCTGTGAAACCACGAGAAACACTTCAAAAACAAAAAACAAGGAAAGAAAGGAGATCCCCAACTCCCTTAACTTTTTAGGGCGACCCTCACTATTTTGCTGGGTTGACCTGGCCCCTCTTTTATCCCGATTCAACCCTCCATAATATTTGTTTTGCATCCGGGCTATGAAGTACTTGCCGGAACCAATATATTAAACAATAAATTCAGGTGCCTAAAAATCTGGAAGAGCACTTTTAAAGGCACGACTGCTGCGAAAGGGGCCAGCTAATAATGAATTGGGGGGTTCTGGAATTATCGAGTGATTATTCAATTGATAGACTTGTATTAGCTAATCTTAACTGATTACATATTAAATTAGAAAGTAGTTAGTGCAAACTGCTGCGCAAAGCCTAGCCATCGCCCTGCCTTTTCTAGCTCAGCAGGTATCCCGGAGCCGCTATGGCGTCGTAAGGGCACAAGCACATGCGTTCAGATCAATGGACATCAGCATCCTTTAGCACTGACTCCAATTCTCTCTTGATCTGAACGTCTGCGCTTAAGCTGTTTCAAGCTTTCCCCTTTGAACTCAGCTGTGTTTAGGGTCTCCCGCATTTGCTTGCCTAACCCCTTCTTCGTCAAGGGATCAGCTCTCTGAAGCCTAGTGGGAACCCACAACTGGTTGGTTCTGTCGCTAGAGCGTATGCCACACAGCTGCCTAAGAAGCACAACTCCGATAAGGTAAAATCGATCACTCAAGCTGCACCCCTCTTTCTTGATGCAGTCGTACAATGACTTACAGTCAGTGCACATAAACATGGGGATCCTTTCTTGCCATTCTCTGTCATCAAATTCACACACGACCTTGGAACCCCAACGGAACTCACTAAGCAAGGCTTGTACGTGACGACCCAAGCTGTGTCCTTGAACAGCGGCATGCGACTCAGCAGCGAAACTGTAACTCTTCGATTCGTGCTGGACTTCCATTCAAGGATGTTCATGGCTTGTGGCCCCTGGCTAGCAGTGCTGCCTTTCTGCACACATCCAATCAACACACCCTTTTGGGAGTACACAAGTTTCTTTTCCTTGCCACTAAGCAAAACTTGATCAGCATCCTGCGCTTCAAGTTCGACCCCCACGGAATTAAAGAGAGCAGCATCGTGGAACACCACAACCTCACAGTCCCTTCCGAGGTTTTCGAAAACAAGCTCGACAGAGTCACTGTTCTTGACTTCACGCACCAACGCGTTGGCTCTCAAGAGGTCAAACACCTTCAGATCCGGTATCCGTTTCTGCAGTTGATTCACTTCAAAGGATATATCCGGTCTGCTTTGAGTGCTGAGCCACTGAAGACTGCCGATGGTGCTTCTGAAGTCCGTCCGCTCTTGTCCAGTAGCCGCGCTGTCCGGCGGACGCTTACGGTCAGCGCTGAGAGGAATGGAATCAAGCTTACCAAGAACAAAGTCCTTCTGTCTCAAGACAATGCATTGTTTTCCATTCCTCTTTTCAACGCAAACTTCTTTTCCACAATAGCGGACTTTCTTTTCCAGAGCCACGTTGGACCATTCACCAAAAGGAAACCTCTGATGCAAGCGGCCAATCACGGATTCCGAAAAAGACGACCCATCTCCAGCTATCATCACATCATCAACATGAAGCGTAAGCATGGCGATAGGACAATGATTGGAATCACGAAGAATGAACCATGATGGATCAAGACAAGATTTCTCAAAACCAAGCTCAGTGGTCAACACTCTCGAAAACTCATCAAACCAAGCTCTGGGGGCGTCTGGTCTTCCATACACAGGTTTCTTAAGTTTAAGCAATTGACCACGATCCATCCCTGGGATTCCTTCAGATGGTTGCTCCATGAACAATGGCTCTCCGGAGGACTCGCCACCCTGTAAAAAGGCACTTGACACATCTCCGCCTCTGAGAGTGTCAATCCATCCAAAGCTTGCACACAGGTGAAGAAAAGTCATGAAGGTGACTTTCTGGATGGTGGGGGCATCGACTTTCACTTCACCCGACGCGCAGTCGGGATCGAACTGCCCCTGCACGCACAAACGTGCCTTTGCTTTCAACGGCAACGGTTTACCAAGCTCATCCGTCATCCCTGCATATTTGTCACGGTACACATACCTAGACTTGATAACCCTATCTCCCTTTGTTCTTCTAACTCTCTCACTCTCTTTCAACGTGAGGGGAATAGCGGCATCGTAGGTAGTCCAGGAGTTCCATTCCTTAGCACGGGCCTCATCATAAGCCTGACGTTGATGTGACGGAATCTCAGCGTACGGCACTTCCTTCTCAACAGCCCTTTTAGGCTTCTGAGAACTCACAGCGTACACAAGTTTCTTCCCTTCAGTCCTACCCTTCTTTCTTTCTCTGTGTTCAACTCTAGGGTCTCCCTCTCTCCGAAACAGCGTGACAAGAACCTTAGCCTCCCCGTCGGGAATAGGCGCTTTGGGATCATCGAGGCTTTCCCACCGAACTCCCCTTTCAAGCTGTTTCCAAGCCCCAAACTCGTTCCTCACCCACGTAGTACGGTACGGAATTCTCTTGGCAGTGTACCTAGGCACCGGGGTACGAAACGTGGACGCATTATGTGACACGAGGAAAGGCCCTCCTTCGTAATCATCACGCCACCCCGGATATCCGCAACGAATACGAACCTCAGTGGGGAGCTCATGCTCAAGGTCGAAACTCCCTGGAACCGCACCACGAGCATATACCTCCTCTCCTTCCCCCAACACGTCTTGGTCGGCGGCACTTTGGTCGAGGACCCATTGAGGAACTGTGGAGGAGAACATGGTCACGAGCAGGTCACAAGTGCTAATGGCAGCTCGCTTCACTCTACAAGTGTTCAAGTCATCGACCCCTATGATGAGCCAGGATTCCCCATCCCGAACCAAAGAAACCCTGATAGGCCGATCCTGTCCAACATGCTTGGCGTCAGCTTCTTCAAGATGACTAGCGTTCTGGGTCACCCTAACAAAGCTTTCCCCGTACCTAGTCCAACCAGGGCCCTTAATACTATTCAAAAAATTCAACACGGCATGGTCTTGCACAATGGTATGCCTATCTTCGGCCTGTGTCGGACCTGTCTGATCAGTCAAATCAGCGTAGCTAGCAACCTCAGGAGCTCTGCGAAAGGCTTGCAGGGCCTTCTGCATTTCTGGTTCCAACATGATGGATTCTTCTTCACTAGCATACCTCAGATGTTCGGGAGCCACCAGATAGCAACGGCCACCAAAAGTCACCCACGCATTTCGCTTGTGCAAACCAATCACACAGCTCGGGCCAACCCAATTGGTGATCTTCTCTCCACTTTTTCTGTTCTTGGACTCTCTCCAGAAGAACACGCGATCACCAATCTTCGGGTTCAAGCACACCCTGGTTCGATTGTGCAAAGTGCGACTGAGCATGGTTCTTGTTTGATGCTTGATAAACTCCAACTTAGCTAAATACCGAAACCTCACGTTGCGAGCCAGCTCGCTCTCTCGCTCAGCCACACTAAAATGATATGAAGCTGGAGCCCCATCTTCAAACACTTCCCCGAAGTATCGGGGCTCTCGCCCGAACACCAAGCTGACAGGAGAAAAACCGTGCTCACGAACCAAGCTGTTTTTGGCCACGCACGTCTCCTTAACCGCATCCTCAATTTCAAGTCCGGTGACATGCGCATGCTTGACAACGTTTTCCATCACGGACTTAAGAATCTGATTATGCTTCTCGATTTTGCCAGCTTGAAAATGGGCTTGCCCGGCAACACTGTGCAACTCGGTCCCTTGCACACTCAGCAGACGGGACAGCTCTTCAGAAGAAAAACCACCTTCCTGATCACACGTAATCTCCCTCGGAACCCCAGCCCAAGTAAACCAACACCTTTTTAAACCCAGAAAAATATCACTCGCAAAATGGGAGGCCAACTTATAAACCTGATGAAACATAGTGCACTTGTCAACAACACTCAAAAACCAATGGCCCTTACCAACACTATCATACACCATAACCGCATCAATCTTCAAATGATCACCAAACTGAAGTTCTGGAGGAGGAATGTTGCCTGATCTGGGAGGCTTTGGCCGCGTCTTATGGCGGCACGTTGTGCAATCAATCCAAGCGGCAGCTTCCACCAACTCTTTCTTGGCACCCCCTAACCTAAGGAACCTCTGCAAGTCAGACACACTGGGATGTCCAAGGTTCAGGTGAATCTTTCGGAGAGCCTGTCGCAATGGTTTGGAAAGCAGCCGGCCAGGTGGTACGTTAAACGTGACACCATCTTCTCCAAGACGACCTTCTTCTTCGTCTTGATCTGATCCATCAGCACCCATGGTCACGTCCTGTGGCTGATTCGCGCTTTCAACTGCACCAACCCAATGCTGCAAAGTTTGCTGAATTTTTCGTTCACTCCACCTAAGCGGCATTCGGCTTTCTTTGTTGTTTCTGATCCGTTTTTGGACAGCTCGCAACAAACTCAGGACACGGCCGGGATCTTTCCCCTTCAACATGCGGATGAAACCCTTATGAATATGCTGACACAACGATCTGTTCACATGTCCAGGTTGACATTGTACTTCTGATCTGCATGGCCGTCGCTGGAGGTCGCCATGCGCTCGCTCACCTGCTCCCAAGAAGCCTGTGAATCGACTACGGATGGATCGGGAGACTTGGGATAGCCACCCTTCTTCATCGTTGTCGGGGACTCCTCCTCGGGCACCTTCGGGCGGATCTTCTCGGCTTCGCGCTGCTTCTCCAAGGCCGCCATCACGACGGCTGTTGGTTTCCCGTCGATTTGGAATGGAAATGTCTTTTTGCAAGTGGGGAACAGGTGACATCCCCAGAACCGCCCGCCCGTCACGCGGTTCGTTCTCTCCAACATCTCTACGCCGCAAGTCGGGCATGTCGGCGCCAGCGGGCCAGGATTGTCCGAGGCGCTCGCCCCGGTGGTCATCTTGGCCGCCGTTGTCCCGGTTAGGGCCAACTCTTCCATGACGTCCGCCTCGTACATCTCGATCTCCAAGATGAAACGGCTCTTGGTCCACTCCTTCCAATGCTCGTTCTTGTCCCGAAGATAGTAGGTGGCAACCTTCTCGATGTAAAAGTTGCACAGCGTCTCCACGGTGCCCCTCTTCCACCCGACCGGCAAGGGTCCAGCTTCTTTCTTGGGCTTCAAAGTTCGATAGATCTCCTTGATCCTGTCCAGAGACATTGCTTGCAAGTCGCTGGCTCCAAGGTTGATCTTCGGGGATTCGAGGATCCGGTCGATGAACTCCTGCTGCTTCTTCGGCGCTGCCTTGCTCTGCGCCATGGCGATTGCTGAGGCAGCTACTCTCACTATCTTGCTCTAGCTGATCAAGATGACACTGCTCAAGCACATTGCGACAATCCTTCATGTAGTTACGCGGCTCCGGGATAACATTACATGAAGGAACCCTGTCACCGGCTGACCCAGTCCTGAGACGAGCTTGGCCACCCGACTCATCGGCGAAGAAGATTTCCGCCTCTTTCTTCATCTCCGCCATGGTCCAGTCAACCCCATTTCGCCAGGCCTGCGCGTCATTCGACATGATGTGGAAACCCACGTGTCCAGTGGAGGTGGTCACCAAACCCGTGGAGCAATCCAGCTTTTCAAACCTCATGCTGCTGTCAACCAAGTTCATGATCATTCCCATTGCCTGCAGAGCCCCACGACTGACCAAAAGTGGCACATCTTGATCAACAATGCTCGTGCGCAGCATGACAGGAATTCGGCAGCCTGGAATGCACAGCGGGAACACCAAGGCCATGGAAGAGAAGACTTTCGGATCACCGCCGAACCTGAAGGGCTCCCGCTCTGACAAGTACTTGAAGGGGAGGCCGCGCTCTTTCAGCTTCTCGACGTGGTTTCTCACCCACTCTCTTCCAGCAACAGTCTTGGCGCAGCACGTGTCGGACAGGCCTAGATTGATACTCTCTTCTCTCAAGCAGGTTTGCCCAAGGCCCGTGCCATGTACCAGAAAGGCGTCGTCGTCCTGGTCGTCCTCTTCCTCGGAGCTAGCTTGCCCGACCACAAAGGCCGCGTGATCTTCAGCTGCATCGCCGTTCTCAGTGATAAAGGCACTCTTGTCCTTCTTCTTCTTTGTCTCGTCGAAGTAAGGGCACTGCTTATCGGAATGCCAGTGCCCAAACACCATCTTGCCATGGGCCCGGCAAGCATTGCACGGCATCCTTTGTTTCATGCTGCTGATCCTTTTTGCTCGCTCTTCGCTGCTCTCGGCCTTCTGGAAGCCCCGGGCTCTCTCGACCATGGACCTCCTCTTGGCGGCCTGGGTCATAAGCACGGATGCCTCCTGCTCCATGGCTTCAGCCATGGCCATCTCATCCTGAACCTCGGCTTCTATGGCCAGAGCTTCGTTCTCGGAATAGTCGTCTCCAAAGTCACCGACCATGTTGACTCGATGATCGAAGCGCCTGCCCTTCCAGAGCCGTGCTTGGCCGCCCTCCTTGTCACCTTGGTGATCAGCCCGACTGACGGTCGGACTGATGGCTGCAAGAGCGTCCCGCAACTTCTCATACTCATAGCTGCCGCCGGAAGCAGAAACAATCTTCTGGCGCAAGTCCTCGGAGATATCGGCCTTGGCCATGAACCAATAACCCTTGGTCAGGCCTTCTATTCCAGCCCCCGCCTCCTCCAGGAGCTTTAGCTGGGCTCTAAAGGCAGAGTCGTACGCAACCACGTCCTGACCCTTCTGCCGCTTGAACTGCTCATAGAATCCGTGAAGTGTCTTGAACACCCGCACAAACTCCAAAGGCTCCAGCTCGGCCCACAGATGGCCCAGCAACACTTGTACCCCATCATCGCACTTAAGGCTACTGATGTCCAAGGTCTCGGTGACCTTCCAAGCCTGTCCAGACATCCTCTCGACCAGCCGGCCGGCTTGGAAGCACTTGTCGATGGACGTGGTCGACTCAAACAGTCGAACCCTCCGCTGGTACTCCCGCATCGAGGACGCGCCATCGTACTCCGGCACAAACTCTTTCCCAGAGTTCTTCCTCGCTGTCGCCGTCGACGAAGAAGTTTGCCCTTCCTCCGAGGCAGCTACACTGGCACTGTCTGACTTGCCAGCACTGCTCTGCTCGCTCCACCACCGGCAGAAATCCTTGGTTGGAATAAACCATTTTCTCTCGATTGCCCATTCAATCGCTTGATCCAATGATTCGCCCAATGTCCAACCTAAAGGGGTTTCCCACCACCTTCCAGGAGTTGCTTCTCCCATCTGCTTCCCCTGATCTGTCGCACCAGCACTAGTGCTTGCTGACTCTGTGGAGGAGCGCCTGCTCCAGGACCACTGCCACGAATCGGCTTGCTGATTATCTGCTGCAGTCGTGCCTGACCATGTGTAGCCACTCTGCCACGCTGGCTGCCAATGCCAATCCTGCCACTGCGATTGCCACGTGTTCTGCTCGCCAGCTGCCTGCTGCTGAGGCTGTTGTCCGGCCTGGACACCATCACTGTTCATAGTACCCCCTGAATCAGTGCCCTGCTCCGCAGCACCAATGCGAACTGCTGCACAAAGCCAGCTCAATCCCTATGCAAGCTAGCCATCGCCCTGCCTTTGCTCAGCAGGTATCCCGGAGCCGCTATGGCGTCGTAAGGGCACAAGCACATGCGTTCAGATCAATGGACATCAGCATCCTTTAGCAGTTAGATTTATTAACTGGTTTGCTCAACAAGTTATCGCTTTCCATGGAGTTTAAGAGGACTTGAAAGGCAGCCCCATCTAATTCTTGCAATAAACACCCCCCTTCCCCCCAATGTCAAATATATTTTCAGGCACTGGATTATTTAATGTTACGCGGGGGAGGGATGTCCTTTCATATTAGGGAGAAGTGACTGAGCAGTTTTCCCCTTTCAACAGTGCTCTTCCCGGATTTTCGGCCGCTGATGTTCTAAGTCTTGGGGGATGTTAACATTTAGGGGGAGGTGAGTAGTTTATGCTGGTTGGAGGTCCCACTGCACGCCTTGGGTCCTGTGTGGCCATCAACGCCTCCTGCAGCTAGTCCTGCCGCAGCCAGCGCACATGATCTCCCCATGTAATTAACATTTAATTAACAAACTCAGCCCGGCTGATGTACATCAGCACTTCAGGGGCCTCCATGTATGCTGCAACGCTTCTTGGACCGCTGTGCTTGAGCCAGGGCAGAAGGGCTCCGCGGAAGGTTGTCCTCAAAACAATGTTGCAAAGGAGATTCAAATTACCAGCTTTTACTAGTGTGGGCTGCGCGCGCTTGACTGCTTGGAGGCCTTCAGGCAACACATGAGGACTGAAAGCACCATGCGAACGTTGGGAGCCGCGAAGACTGCAGAACTGTTCATAAAATCAAAGTGCGGCAGGGTTCTGAGAGAAGCAGACGAGGATAATCCCAAAACTAAAAGCACTCCCTTAGTTGCCCCTTCCAGAATTTCATGAGAAACGTGATGAACTAGTGCTCAAAAATTCAATCGGGGCAGCTAGTCTGTAACTTGAGGCGCCCGGCTTCATTTCTTTCAGTTCCTGGGCTTTTGCCGCCTCCGAGGCTGACTTGCCTCCCTGCACAGACAGTTTGGCTTTATACGCGTCAAGCTTGCTTGTGCTCTGCCATCTTGCCAAAGCTATTGGCGATCAAGCAAAACATACTGCAGAAACTCTGGTCAAGCACAGATGATGCTGCAAAAACATCTGCACATATCTGCACCTGCCGCGGTGACCAGGAAGCTGTAGCATCCCGCCGTTCGGAAATTGGCTGCACTTGCCTCGCTTCACCGTTTCAACAACTGCCGCTGTATACATGCACTCCAGCTACAGGCTGAAGCACCCAGCGGTTTGCAACTCCTGCCGCTAAAGCCGTAAGCTATTATGCCTGGCGGGCACGCGGTCCTGGGACCAGGCATAGCATGATGATTATTGGACGGGGCCAAAAACGTGGTTCAAGAGGCTGCCTCATTGCATCTGGGGAGAATCAAAGGGTTTAAGCATACCATATCAGAGAGCCTTAACTGAAACATCATGATTCGCAGGTTGGTGACACTGTTCCTATTGTGATTTCTGAGACGTAGGCGAAGAGTTTGTTCACTACGCAGAAGCCGGAAGTGGTCGAGCCAACTCCCGCAGTGCAAGCAACTCAGGAGAACAGAATTTCGTCAACTGAGACCCGCACCCCTTGATCTTGGGCGTGCGCCATGCGTTGTGGTCCTTGGCTTCGCTCCATTCATGAAAGCCTGCCTCTCATCGATGCGCGCATCAGGTCTGTTTTCACATATCAAGCTTCTCGAATCTCCACAATAAGCTAAGCTGACATAGAGTCCAATAACTCTAGTATATCCCCCCCACCACCGTCGGCATCTGGTTTTCAGGCGCCATCTTATGATTGCTATTTTCTCCGACTCGGCCTCTGAGCACATTGCAGCATGTCGCTGAGAGCCAAGTCTGAGCCCGCGTCGAAGCCCGGCGTCTCGTCCACAACATCTTGCCTCAGGCAGGTTCTTCGCACAAAAACCTCACTGCTGAAAACCGAAATCAATGCGGGCACTGTGTACGTTTTGCCTTCACTCCGTGGCCGGTCACGATTTCACCATCCCAGGTCGGTGGAAGTCTTTGGGGCTCACCAGGTCCGCTCATGTCTGCTGGGCATGGTTCTGCTGTGCAGGCCTGCCAGCCATCAGCCAGCGTTCCATATGTCTGTTCTGGGCTCGGATTCGCCTTTGGCCGACATGACTCCAGGCTCTGGTCAGGCTTTTCATCGCGCTCTCCACATCAGCGAACTTGCAGCCTGTCTCGTGTGCCTGTCCTTGGGGCGATCCTTCCATCCTAGCTGCTTGTAAGCGGTTGCGCATGTTGACTGTCAGTACCTCTTTGCTCCCAGAATTCTTCGAATTGCTAGATGATGCATGGGAGCATTCGCATCGCCTCATGCCAACATTCGGATCACTGATTGTGAATGTGTCGCACTGTGTCCATGCAGGAAGGTGCTGTTGGTGCATGGGCGTTGGTTGGCTCGTGCCCCTTGACTGCTTGCTCTCTGGATGCCTAGGCAGCGCTTTAGCAGAACGACAGCTCATCTCCAGTGTGACAGCGCTCCATGCACTTGCACAGAGTCGGTCCAAGTTGATCAAAGTCACAGGGACGCCGATGAGCGCAAGTCACAAGATATCACAAGCTAATTTAACAGCCGCCCCAGCTGTTTTTTGTGGCACCCAATTTGGTGGGGCTTGGCTGCTTGGTGCTAGATCATGAACACGATCTGATCCTCCTTTGGCCTTGGCGAAAGCATAACCTCCTGCGCAGTTGCGCTAAGGCTCCCTGCCTTGGGGTAACGTTTTGTCTTCGCGGCCCTTCAAAACAGCATTTCCTGCTAACACAGAACTATCGCGCAGATATGCGAAGGCGCAATAACTCGTGACAAGTTCGAAAGTGCACTACGAAGCGTTCATCTCCTCTGCACACCAACTTGCTGCAGATCTAAGCATTTGCCTCTTCGATTCACGTGCATGCTGCTTCTCACTACCGGTTCATCTGGGCAAACCCATCGGGCGAGGTAGTACTCTTCTCAGGGATTAGCAAAAGGTATATTTTTGTTTGTTGACGTAGTTGTTTTAATTTTTGGGACTTTTTTTTGGCCGGGGGCCTGGAATCGAAGGACGCCTCACACGAGAGCGCAATTCTGAAGCAAAAACTGTGAAGACTGACGAAATTAATCAGAAATCATGAAAAAAAACAGACGAAAATTGATGTAAAAAGGATGGAACATGATAGAAAATGATGGAGAATGTCCAAAAATGATGAAAAATAGGAAAATGATAGAAACACATGAAAAATGATGGAAATGATAGATGGAAACATGATGAAAAATTATGACAAATCATGAAAATGATAGAAAATGTTGGAAAAGTACCATAATGAAAAATGATGAAAACAATAGGACAATGATAGAAAAATTGTGAAACCATGATGGAAAATAATGAAAAACTGTGAAAAATGAGGAAAATGTGACAATGATCAAAAAATGATGAACATGAAGAAAGTCATAAGCAAAAGTCATGAGAAACGATAAACGATGACAAATGATGAAGCATGAGGAAAATAATGAAAATGATGGAACATGACGAAAAGACATGAACATCATGAAAAATGATGAAACGAAAATTATGAAAAATGAGGAGGATGAGAACAATGGAAAACGATGAGAACGCCAAACAAATATGAAACCTGATGTTAAAAAATGATGGAAAACTAGCTTTTACAAAACAACCTAAAAGTGATAAGAACATGAAGCATGGATTGCATTTAAAAAAAAA
>CAJNIZ010026657.1:40856-59625 GCA_905231905.1 Symbiodinium pilosum | reverse complement strand
CGGGGCGTGACCATATATAGGGTTTAGGGTTTAGCCCGCGCACCCTCCAGCCCCAAATACTTCTTATTGCTGGTGTAGCTCATGTTTTTTTAACTTCAGTGCCTATTTCTTGTGGCCTATTTCTTGTGGTAGACTGCGGGTGAGGAAGCAGATGAGCTACTGTCCCCGTATGCCTAGACAACCCTCTTCAACGAGTTCAAACTATAACTCTTATGAACTTGAAGATCGATTCGCAATCTGCCTGCGCTCTCTGCTGAAAACTCTTCTGGCGGCTCCTGGCGCAGAGCGGCCATGCTTTCGGAAGTGACCCTAATTATCCCCCTAAATAACCCTAATAGTAGTCCCCTTATAATCTCCCATATACCCCCCCCCCCTTAAAGGAGTTTAGCCGCTAAACCCTGAACCCTATATAATCCCCTATATAACCCCCCTATATAGCTCTTATGAAGCCTTGCAGCTCCTTATAAAGGGGATCATGTAGCGGACTACTATAAGGGTTATTGAGGGGAATACTAGGAATTTAAACTATAGCTCCCACGAACACGAGAGAGAGAGAGAGAGAGAGCACTAGAAAGAAAGTAGCCTGTTCAGATGTAAAGTTGCCGAAACAGAAGCTGTGCACCGCATGAGGTCAAGAAGGGAGCAGACTTCAAGCTACCTTTTCAACTCCTGCTTGGGCTCTGCTTCCTGCTTCACCTCTTCGGATTTTGCTGGTTCCTGCCGACACCCCCGACCCGCCCCCCAAATGCAGAGCTTCTGGGCTCAGGATGTTACTGCCAAAAGTAGATAATGGAAAAGAAAATGGAAACTACGATAATGGAGAATCAAATGGAAAAGAAAATGGAAAATGAAATGGAAACTGGGATTATTTCTGTATTGAGAGGCTTTCGGATCTTGGGATGAAGGACGCGAAGCTGTTGATTTGGCCATGGGCGATTGGACTTCAAGAGCCTTTCGCTTCTGCTTCTCGGGCTTTGTGGCCTTGCATCTTGAGGATGCGAAGCATTCACAGAAGCCTTTTACAGAACGGCTTTATAGATTGCAAGGCTCCAGATGTTAGCTACAGTCAGTGATGCCAATATGTTTAATCTCATAGAGATGGGTTCCTATTAGTTAGGTAGCTTATGTGTGGGAATGGTGAGGTGATGCGAATTTTTTATGCCCACACCCTGGGGAGACAATGGATCCCACTCTTTCCCGTTGCTACCCAGACCACCAAATGGATCCTAAAATCAGGGAATTATTCTTGGATCCCCCCCAGGGGTCTGGGAACATTACCACTTCCATCATTCTAAATCTGAACCTTCATTGCAAGCCTCGAGTGTACCCTTAAGACGGTTAATATGTGGGTTGTTCTCAAAATTATGGGCCCCTTTCTAGTACAAATTATTTTACGGCACCTAATATTCAAAATTACCAAAATGTGACCCTAATTCTGCGAACTACCCATGTAGCTACGAAAGTAGCGGCACTTAGTTCAACGTATCGCAAGCGCCTTTTTTTAGTTCTTCCAGACACCAAGCACTAGCTCTTTCCCAGCTACCTCTGAGTCTCAGGCTGAACCATTTTTACAATCCTAAACCCTAAACCCTAAACTCTTAACCCTGAACCCTAAACTCTACACCCTGAGCCCTAAACCCTAAACCCTAAACCCTACAACGATCAAGTGCACAAAGCCCAAAGTGCTATGGTTGGCACCAAAAGCTGCTGGCCAGCTGGCCCCAGCCGTGTCCCAAAACTCCATGCGCTCAACCATAGTATATTTATATATGTATATCTATATATTTCCCCCCTACATAACTCTATATTACCCTATATAACTCTGTAATACCCTATATATAACCCTAAAATATAACCCTGGAGTACACGTCTATATACCCAAAAGCCCCAACCTCGGTGGAGTCCGCGCTCATGCTTTAGCAGGGAAGGACTGCCTTCCGGTCACCTGTCCAGAGCGTTTTGGGTTTAGGGCAATATAGGGTTTACGGCTTAGGGCTTCGGGTCTAGGGTTGAGGCGCTTTTCGGGTCAGAGGCGGGGATGTTCCAAGCTAATACTGCTGACTTTGCTCACGAGGAACTATGGGCAACTCTCCTTCTAGCTCTGTGATAATTTCCCAAAGTACAGGGACCACAACCCAATATAGACCTCAATATACCATAACCCTTTCTGGGCGCCCTAAAGTAATGCCTCCATTTTTGGGAACCTCCCCCTCCCTGTGTCTTGTTAGGGCCTCATGGGACCCGAGACGAAAGCTTCTCGAAGCCCCGATGTGAGTGTTGAAGGCAAGCCGAGCCTATATCTTACTGAAAACAAGTACGGCATAATAGAATACAATCCCTATACATATTCAATGTACACATATATATATATAGAATTCCCTTTATAACCTGATCCTACCCTATATATACCCTTGTATCATACCCCTATATTCCCTTATTCCCTACTAGCCCCCAGTAAGGTAAGCAGTGGCCTGCGTTGCAGAAATGAGCAAGCACGCCGGCAGCCCATGCATCAGCAGGCATTGCCAGGAAAAACGGCTGCAAGGGTTTTCCTTTTCGGGGTCGGTGGTTTTGCGAGCTGATGCCTGAGGGCAAAAAGGCAATGTAGGGGTAACATATAGGGTAACATAGGGTTTTAGAGAATATGTATATATATATATATCTCTCTCTAGGTATAGGTATGTATGTAATATAGGGATCTGGCTTCGTGCTTTGGCCCGGGGCTTGTCGGATTGGCTTTGAAATCTGTGTTGCTTTTTTGGGGTGTCGGGGTAGCGTGTTGCGTGGGAGCTTGGTGGGCTGGTGCCTCGATGGCGGGCTCGAGTCTCTCGCGTATACATTCATAAGCTTCTGTTCCAGGTTGCTTCAGAAGTGGCTTTGTAACCAGGAAGCATGCGCGTTGGACATGGACGATCTCTCCTAAGGTAAGTGCGCCGGCATTGGCAGCTTATTCAGCACCTGAGACATGCATCATGACAATGGATTGGTCGCTCCCTATTGTCCGGAGCTTTGTACTGTTGACTGGCTGTTGAGAAAGACAAACGGCGAACAAGGAGCAAGAGATGCGGGGGTTAGATAGGGATAGTGGAAAAGAAAAAAGAAACTACTTTCATATAATAGGGATCATGGGATAATTGAGAAGGAAATGAACTAATATAATAGGGACCATGGAATAATGGAAACGAAAATGGAAACTACTGTCATTGGCTGATTCTGGCCATCTTGATGCTGCGGGGATCTGAGTAGCGCATGGCAGTTGGACTCCAGCGTGTCAATGGGAAGAAATAGATCGTGTAGACCTTTTGTGCTGCAAAAGTCATTTGTGCTTTGGATGACTCCTATCAGATCTTGGCAACTTTGTTCTCATAATTAGCTACGCAACTCTGCCTCTCGGAACTCCGAAACACAAACTGCTTTGGCAAGGTAATCCGGCTGGTATGGGCGGATGTGTCTAAAGCCCATCAGTTGTTCATCAGGCACCCCTGACTAATGAAGCCTTTGGAACTCTGTCACCATGTGAACTTGTGACTCAATCAGCGGTTCCTTTTTGGGAGTCCTTGCAACAAAAAATCTAGCATAGTATAATACCTCAATGCTAGTCTGCACTCCCACTGAACTGCATCTCGTCACGTTGTAGGACAGGCTGCTAACCTCCACAACTCGCGGAGCTACTACAAGGCTCACGGGTCATTCTAAGCGCGGATTGACATGGTGTCTCAATTGGGTTGAGGTTCCTGCTGCCTCGCTCCTGCCAGGTCTTCCACAGCCCTATTCTTGCAGGAAGCGTTTTATGATGGCGCAGTATCGTTTTCCACTACCCTGTACTTTCCCAAAGACCACGCACCCAACGAATTCTGGGCATTCCACCTTCAAATAGTGCTGTGGTGCTTCGTGGAAGCGCTCTACGATGAAGGTCTTGTCGTCCTGAGGATATTTTGGGGATGCCCAAAAATTTCATGGCCCCCTGTCGGGAGTATGGGGGTTGAGGGTTGTCAAGGCTCTGTCAACGTTGATTTGGAAACTATGACTCTCCTCTCCCGAGAGAAGACGCGCTGAGGACTCTTGCACTCTCCCGCGCGAGCGGAGATGCAACGTGCGCGTACTCATGGCTAAGCGCGGGTCTCGCATGACAAACGCCCTTGCAAAGCCCATCATCAAAAAGGCGGTTGTAGCCCTTGTACCAACAAGTCTCCAGCGGGGCTCAAACTAGAGCTATCCAGGTAGGATCGAGTGAGCCGAACTTACTGGCACCCCAGGAGGCCGGATAAGGGTAGGCAGGGAAAAACAGTTGTTCAAACTTTCCCTTATCCCTACCTACAGCCTTCCTGCCCTTTCAAACAAACAGAAACATGGACTGCGCACCCGTTCTCAGCACAAACACTTAGATAGCGGCTAAGGGCTGGATGTGCTGCAGCATCTCCCGTGGGATGGATTGCCTGGCCAAATGAGGTTTGTTTATTTTCATGCCATGTAATTCCCTAAGGGTCCAGGTATGCAAATGATACCTACGCCTAAAGTCTGTAAATATTACCTACATTGGGCTAGTTGGATCCCTAGGGTACCCTAAACCCTACACCCAGAACCCTAACCTACATTGGGCTATTTGGATATCTAGGGAGTGTTGTAGAATTGTTGGCATCATCGTGGGTATGATATGCTTTCTGCAAGGTTCTGGCTCATGCTCCTCCTGCTATGTTGCTTGCCAGTGTCTTCTTGAGTTCAAAGATGGCACCCCTTACTAGCCTGCATTGTTCTGACCGATAAAGTATGGGATCCTTTACAACCCCTGCCCCCTTACTCCCTTGCCGAAAAAGAACCCCAGGCTGTATCTGGGGAGGGGGGTTCGGGAAGGATGCGGCAGAGGCTCTCATGATCTAGATTTTAAGCCCTAAACCCATACACTGCTGCTCTGCTGCTCCAAGCCAGCCCAGGCCTCTCTGCCCAGCCTTTCGCATCCTTGCCATGCAGCCAGGTGAACAATGTTGTAGGATTTGGGGGGTTCCCCTAACTAGGGCTACCTTTTTGGGGGTCCGCAGCGTTACTGTTGCATAAGACTTAAATACAGCATCACAAAGGTCTGGTACTTGTAGGTTGATTTCATGACAAGTTTGTTGTGTTTGCACTCAGACTGAACAAGCAGTTGCAGCTTTAGTTTGGGCAAGCTTGCTGCGGGAATTCTGTCTGCCCCTTCTTGACAAACTCTCTGGCCAGACTGCCTGGAATGCTCACACTACGAACCCCCCCCTCCCAGTCCTGCATGCCAAAGGAGAGGTGCCGGATGGAGTGTGAGACCTCATGGGCTCCATTCAAACTTCTGAAGAAAGCATTGCACTGCCCGAATGTCAAGTGCAGGAATCAAGTCTCTTGGCATCTGTCAAGAGCCTGTCGCCATAGCTGAGATCTCGCGTGTGTGATGTGCTACTCGACCCTGCTCTGTTTGATGTCACTGGCGTTACCACTAGCTGACTGCATCCCTCAGAACTTACCTTCGGCTAGCTGGGAGTGAAGGAACGGAAAAGAACATGGAAACTACCACCATGGGTTATATTATGGGGACTACAACCAGAATCCATTCCTTCATTCCTAGCTAACCAGAGGCCAGGTGAATCCAGCCCAGAAGACCTTCTAGGAGTCCGCAAGCTCCTGAGCACAACTTGAAAGCCTGTCTGTCCAGATATCTGCATGAACTGGTACTACGACTTCCTGAGTGACTTGGAGCAAACTGTCAGTCAAATGCATAGATCATAGATTACATCGCGGCCATGCAGGTGCCGTTGAATTGGTGTCCTCGTGCTTGTAGGCTGCCTTCTTGTACAACCCTTGATGTCAAGGATGCACCGCACTTTAGCCAAACAATGTTCGGTGTTGAATTACTATTCCAATCTCCTGAACCCCCAAACCCCCAAAACCCTCAACCCCCTCACCCGAAACCGCCTGAACCCTCTGAGCTCCGCACGTTTGTAAGCGCAGGGTTTACATTGACATCACCATGCGCTTCTGCCTAACCATGAGACTTCTAAACAGGCCGGAAAGCAAGGCACAGCATGGGATGCTTCAAACTTGTGGGGCTTGGAGTAGGTTTAGGGTTTAGGGTTTAGGGAGTAAAAGGCCTGGCTCTCCTGAATTTCACCATGTAAGCTTCAATCTATTCATAACTCTGCGTCATCAGGCAATACTTGGAGGGTCATGGGGACTTCGTAAGGCAGGTTAATAGTGGGGATGATTGCGATTATTATATGGCTTATAGGGGTGACAAACCTACTTACCAAGTCCCGCCTAAAACTTAAACCCTAAACAATGTGGTAGTTTCCATGTTCTTTTCCATTCATAACCTACTTACTATGTCCCCATGACCCTCCAAGTGTTCTTTACGTTGAGCAAACCAAGGATCCGCCCCGGATCGAAATCCTTTGCAGTTTCTAGCAGCAGGCACTGTTGTCGGCGACAACAATCTGACTCTTCCCTGAAACTGGTCTTACTCGTTCTTAGTAGGGAAGGAAGGAATAGAATCACCACATAACCTCTGCATAATATATTCCCTTATTCCCACTAGTTCCCAGCAATTTGCGCTGGGACTTGCAGTTGCTTCTAGGTTTCTTGCTGAAGCTGCACTTGATCACGTGTTCCATCCGGGACAGTCACGAGAACCCTTTGAACAGCCCAAGCGACAGGGAAGGGTAACGCGGCATCTCCCAAAGCTTGGTAGAAGGCCTCACGCCTGCGAATGAGTGAACCTCGACATGTACCACGACCTCCTGGCACACACCTACCTGGATGCTTGGATTGCATACAAACTTGCTGGTTCCTGGTGCTGGTCCTGATCGTTCGAGCTGCACCGATCCGGACCCCTCAACACCCGCAACCCTCCACTCCAACTCCAAACAGACTCCTACTCATCAAAACTCACAAGCTACCACAATACCCAATACCAAGCTCCGTCCCTAAACCCTGAACCCTGAACCCTAACCCAATTGGCAACTCAACAAAAACCTGAAGACCAGCCTGCAGACTGAAGTGGCCAGGGACTCGCGCAACATAGAGGCGACCCTGAACCTGCTTGGGTTTAGGGTTTAGGGTTTAGGGTCTAGGGATTTGGGTTTAGGGTTCAGGATTTAGGCTTTAGGTTTAGGAATTCGGGTTTAGGGTTTAGGGCTCAGGGTTTAGGATTAGGGCTGAGGGTTCAGGGCTTAGGGACTAGGGATTAGGGTTCAGGGTTTAGGGCTTACAAGGCCTAGTCGGGATATTGAGAATTCCTAGCATTATAGGGTTAAGATTTTACCTATTAGGGTTTAGGTTAGTAGGGGTATCGCCCCAATAGTGGAGAAGCAAATGGAAACGAACATGGAAACTTACATGGAGACTGTGATTATGTTTATACTGGTTTATACGGATTAGGGTTTCGCAATATCAGCGGTACCTTTTGGGGGGTCCCTATAGCAAGGATTATAATGTTTTAGCTTCTATATTGGGGTCTCCCGATTTTTTGGAAAGTACCAAGAGTTGCTTGCAGGGATTGGATGAAAGGAGCATAGATCAAAAGTTTCATGACCCAATGATTAACAGAATTATGTGTGCCGACCTTTACTTTTTCCCGTGTGCTAGTGAACCTTGGCCTCTACGGATTGAACCGCGATGCGATGGCATCCTGCTGCATTTTGGATTGCAAACTTGCTCCCACTAGTGGGACTAACCAGGAAAGCTTTGGCCGTCTGGGGATGTTAATACCAGCTTGGCAGCACTTCTGGAGGAAACAATTCGCTATTCCCCTGCACGCATGTGTAACATGATGATGATGATGATGATGATGATGATATTGGCTGCTGTGGTGGTGCTGGCGGCAGTAGAAGGTCAAATTTGGTGGGAAACTAGAGGGGACTCTGGGAACAAGGAATTAAATGGTGGGCTGGTGGTATTGGTTTAGGGTTGAGGGTCTAGAGGGGTTCATTCAGACTTGGTTCTGGGATTGCTTGGGGGTGATCCAATGTGACGGGAGAGCCATGGTCTACAGTCCTGGTATCCCCTTTAATCACCCCTAATTAGAGTCTAAACTCCTAGTACAATCCTCTATATAGCCACCTAAACCCCAAACCCTATATAATCCCCGAAGAGGAGTTTACACTATTGCTCATATGCCCCGGTCTGGCTCTAGTCGCAGGCCTGCATGAAACCTAAGCACGTGATAATCCCTAAACCCGAAACCGTAAGCCCGCTCAGAAAGGCGAATGGGTTGTTCTCAAAATTATAGGCCCCGTTTAACTATAGATTTTCTTACGGCACCTAATATGTAGGGGTAGCAAAATGGGACCCTACCTTTGGGAACTACTCAAATTGGAGCAAGGCCTGACAGCCCTGCTCGAACATGGCATGGTGCTGTGCAATCATCAGGTGGCTATTCCTGCAGAGAGCACATGAGCTATAGTCTAAACTCCTTAAAGGGGGTTTTCTAAGGGATTATATAGGGAACTACTATAGGGTTATTGAGGGTGATACTAGGAGTTTAGAGCGTAGAGCACATGCAAGTAAACGCCGACTTGCGGTCAGCGGCATGCCGTAACCCAGCACGCTACAAACTCTGCTACCACACCAACTGGAGAGTTGAGAGCAAGAAATCCACACAATTCCCTGCTGCATCGCCGAAGATGACGCCTGACTTGCCCAAGCCCATTCCAAGTGTTAGCAATGCAGATGTCTGATCAAACATGCATACAAAGGGGGTACTGTGACTCTAACAAGCAAGTTCGCGCAGCCTTCTTTCTGAAGGCATTGAAGGCAAGACCAAGATACTCAAAAGGGCTACTGCGTTAAACCACGAAAATTCATGCAAGCCCACCAACCCTTGAGGCAGGCTGAATATCTTCTAGGCTTCACAGATCTGCAGGAGGGACTTGCTGAAGCAAACTGGCTCCACTTTCTCGTGCAGCGTGGCGCTCACCGTCGCAACATCCCAGACCCTTTGAAGGATCCAACAAATGAAGCCCCGAAAATTGAACCCATTAGTACATTGGGGAAACTAGGGGATTTTTAGGGGTTCCATGTTTTGGATCCTGAGGGGCTTGGGATGAATAGCAAGATCCGGCTGCGCTCAAGCATAACACTCTGATCTCATAGGCAACTCTGGCATGCAGCCGTCCTAATAGTACCCGTCAAGAAGTCAAGGATGTTCTCAACCTCAGGTCGCAGGGCAACTTTCATCTTTGATACCCCTTTGCCATGTTGAAAAAATCTGAAAGCGTAATGGCATAGCAGCTGCGGCTGCAGGCAGAAGTCCGGACAAACGTTGCTCCCGACGCCTTACCAAGGCACTTTTCCCCAACGAAAAATTCCAGATCCCAACGACTTAATGTAACCATTTTGAAAATGCGGCAAGTTAACTTCTATATCTAATCCTTGGCAAAATCTCCTAAGATCATATTACCTACCTCCGGTTAGCAAGGACTGAAGGAACGGACCCTTATAGCAATCCCAAGATGACCCTATATTGGAATGACCCCAAGCGTAAAGTTACTGCGCCTACCAAGTTTGGTCCGTCAAGTGCTAAGGGTATTTCCCTAGGCTATCATATCCAACCCGTTTTTTTTTGGAAGCGCGACTGCTTCGTGACACCCGTTGATGGACTGAGGGATGCAATTGAAATTGCCAAGTTGCCCATGCTGCGTGTGAAAAGGATGGAATCCCTGTCGGTGAGCACACCTTCTCAGCCCATGATAATGCATTAGTTGTCATTCTCTGTTCCATTCCATCACTCCCTACGAAGCAGAGGCAATATCTATAAACCCTTAGATAAGCCCACTTTCCATTGCGTGTTCCCTCTTCTTTTCCATTTGATTCTGCAACATTGGGGCTATATATGCATATAGATAGATAGATAGATAGATATATATATATATCTGATCCGAGCGCGGCTGGCCCCCCGACCCCACCAACGCTTTCCCCCCATCCTACACTTAGGAACATTCGGAGGCTTTGGGGTTAGGAACATCCCCCCTTGTATGGTGGCGTTTTCTAAGCTCTAAATTTTAACTAAAGTATTAAAGCCCCCCGGTTTGAATGCAGGTGTATAGAGGGCTTACTCAGAGTGTTGTAGAGGGCTTATACCCGCCACAATCCCTGTGACTGTTAGTACTTCTGAGACGCGACCAAAGAACAAGTGACGACAGTTACCAGGATGGCGACTTTCAGGTGACAAAAACGACGACAGTTAGAAGGATGGCGACCCTGAGGGGCCCCATCCCTGCAACTGTTGACGCTGTTGAAGCATACCAGGGGCGTGTGGGGGGGATACCATTGGGGGGCGAGAGGCTGGGAACGCAGAACGCAAGACTAAATGGCTACTGCTCAAAACGAGGTGCCCCACGGGCACGTTCCTATGCTGTCTGATCGGGAGGGTCTGGATCGCACACTTGATCCGGAGGGTCTGGAACGATGACTGACTCTTGCTGGTTCCCACAAGTGATACGGGGTGAGTATGTGCTAAATCCTTTGCTTTGTCTGGAACGGATATGGAGCGGACACCCTGCACAAAGTCAGCTTGAGAGATTGCATTCGTTGGTCTGGAATGGAGGGGTCTGGAACGTAATTCGAGGTGTTCCGGATCTCTGGATCGGGGTCTGGATCGGGATATGTGTGTTATACATATATATATATATCCCTCGCGCACTCCCTCCGTAAAGCCTATAAACTCCAAATAACACAATAGTTTCCATTTTCGTTCCCATAAATCCCTTATCCCTATAGAACCACTACATATCCCTGAGCGGTAGTTTCCCACAATAAGGGGACCCAATAAAGACCTTAACATACTGTAATCCTTATTACAGAGACCCCCAAAAACGACCACTGATATTGCGAAACCCTAATCCCTATAAACCGCTACATTCTCCCAGTTTCCAGGTCAATTTGCATGTTCTGTTCCATTTGCCACTCCATTCTTGGGGTGATATCCCTACTAACCTAAACCCTACTCCCTAAACCATCCCTACCAACCCTAAGCTCCAAAGCCTAAACCCCTAGTCCCTAATCAGCCGAGATACGCTTCTCTTGTTCTGAAACTGCTCGAAAGTCCTTTAGGGTTTAGGGCTTAGGATTTTGGGTTTAGGGTTTAAGGTTTAGACTTTTAGGAGTTTAGGGGGATTTTGGGGACACGTCCACACAGTCCATCTGCTGATTAGTATTACTACCTATCATATCGTTGTTTTTGTTACGCGTATTGTTGCTGTTTTATCTTTACCGTTTAATACTAATACTCGCACTGCCGCCGCTACTGCTGCTGCTGCTGCTGCTCCTCCTGCTGCTGCTGCTGCTGCTACTAGTACTATATACTGCTAAATTGTTACTGTGGGTGTGGCTTACTGATACTGTGTGGCTGCTACACTACCTGCACTGCTACTGTTACACTACATTGCTGCGGTACTGCTAACATCTCTGTCATATTTACATCTCAAAGGGTTGTGGTCGTGCCTCCCGCCTTCAGCAGCTTTGTTAAGGAATTAAGGGCTGCGCCAATTCCAAACGTCAGAAAGCCCTGTGCTTGCAAACAACATTCAGGATTTCCTGAGTTGATAAAACATTCAACATTAATTGCCAGGTAGCATAACTCTTACTGTGCAGCTACTACCAACAGCGCCACTACTGCCGCCAAGCAATAGCTTCGAGGGGTAGTCATACACAAGATGCAGAATTCAAGAGCCCGACAAGGGATGAGCTGTGAGAATGACAAATTCACTGAGAAGCTCACAGTCGTGAAAGCACCATCAGGCTGGCAATGAGCGTCACGTACAGCAAAACAGCTCAGTGTGGGAGCTCCAAACTGCATGATGCTGGGAATCCAGCAAAAGCAGATGTTTGATCAAGGTGCCATATCAGCTGTGGCTGTCTTCACGTGTTCCGTCTGCCATTTTTGAGTCAGTACTCCTATCATGCTGCTGAAGAAAATTCTTGAATCAACTCACTACCGGTTTGGTCATGCCCTCTTCTTCACGTACAGCCCCCAAACTTGTGACTGCAGCAATTCTCACTCCCCTCAACACGGTGTCACCGGAAAAAATCTCATATCGAGACTCCCTTTCCCAGATCTTACCCGCCAGAAACCGAAACCTTTGGAAAACATGGCTCGATGCCACCCAGTTGCGCATCCCGCTTGTAAAGGCGAATGGTTGGAAAAGCCTGAATTCGCTCCTGTTGCAGATTCGCGCTAAGGGAGGGCTGATGGTTCAAAGTGTAATATAGGGGCCGAAATACTTGCCAATATCATTTTGAAGTCCATTTGAAGTACCCTATACTATGATTACACAAGGAATATGGAACCGTAATATTGGTAATTATTTAGGCCCCTATATTAGGCGGTAAAAGGCTCCAAGGAGCTAAATGAAGCCCTAATTTTGAGCTGGATCTATGTCCCTATGTGAGCCATAATCTAAACTCCTAGTAGTCCCCTATATAATCCCCTATATAACCCCCTTTTTAAGGAGCTTAGACTATGGCTCATGTAGAAGTGCGAGCCTTCTATGAGCTTACGAGATCCGCAGTTCAGTTTAATGAGACTTGGATCATAAGCTGACTTGAAGCAAAGGTTGGTGGAACCCTGCCTTAACTTCAGAAATTGGGGTTTAGGGCCTTGAGGGTTTGGGGGTTTAGGGTTTCCGGGTTTGGAGTTCAGGGTTTTAGGGTCTAGGGTTTAAGGATTTAGGGTTTTAGGGTTTGTGGTTTTAGGATAAGGGTTTTAGGGTTTAGGGTCTTAGGGGCTTAGGGTTGTACCGTGTAGTTGGGGGCATTATTTACAAAAAATTGCAGCGGGCAGCGGTAGCAACAAACCAAAACAAGCGCTAGGCAGTCAGTCGCTTGGAAAACCCAATACCCCCTAAACCCTTAACCCTAAACCCTCTACCCTAAAACCTAAACCCTAAACCCTACTGGACAACTATTGCCAAAACACAAGAGGTATCAACAAATGGCCAATACAAACAAGGAGGCCCAAGACCTCCAAATTCTGCGTGGTTGGTACCGCCTCTGATTCATAAACCCCTTCCTTTTAAGGGCCTTAATATTAGGATCCCTACTATCATCCCCATTAAGGGGAGGGGGTTTATTGACCAGGTTAGGTTTCGGAAAGACTTTTTTCCAAAGCCTCTCCTGGGTATCCCAGTAAATGTGTCGCACGTTATTACCACTACTATGATCATGATTATTGATAGCCCGAAAATTACAACCATTACTGATATTTCTGCTACTGGCACTGCCCTTCTTATTTCTTACCATAACTACTAAATTATCCTCCCTCAAACATGCCCAGCCTGGCCCAAGAACTCTAAATACCCAAGCAGGACACAAAAAGGGACTCAGAGATGAGCCTAACACCCTAGACCCTAAACCCTAATCCCTAAACCCGAAACCCCCTTCATGGATACCCCCTGAGCCACTCTTACAAATAGTCAGGGTTTACCTACTGGTGCTTAAGGGGGAGTGGGGGAGTCAATATAGGTACCATTATAGGGTTTAGGGCTTAGGCTCATATCGCTGGATTTTCATGGGGATCGACTCCCCCACTCCCCCTTGAGCACCGGCAAGTTTTGTGTTTAGGAATCCGCCAAATGTGTGGTGCCTCTGAAGGGGCATAATTACCAGTAGGACGATTCTGCAAGTGGTTGTAAAAACGGGACTGTAACCTTGACTTTAGTTGAGCAGTAGTCTAAAGGGGTTATATAGGGGGTCGTATAAAGGACTACTACAGGGGTTACTAAGCGGTATACTAGGAGTTTAGACTATATCTCAGTCGGTGACAACCATGGCGCGCAAGGGAAGCTCCATGAGCCTCCTGACACTTGCCCTGGAAGTCCACGCAGTTCATCTTGAGGAACTTGACGGTCGTCTGGCACAACAAGCGGGCTTTCGTGCCTACGATTGGTCTGTTGGTGTTTGTTGCTGGCATAGCAGGGATAAGATTGCAACTTGGGGTGCTGACAAAAGCAGGTGCCCAGAATGCAAGATCTCAGGAGCTGCATGCATTCCTTTGCTCCTGAATGCCATTTCCCTCAAATTGCTGCTCTGCCTAGCGGTTGCAACAAAGCAGGCCCTTTTACTTTTACACTTGGCATCTGAACACTGGGTATCTCACGCACTCCCACTCAGAGGGATCTTGGAATCCCAAAGAGGCTTGATCAGCAAGGGGACGGCTGTATCATGCCCAATACTATGCACTGAGGTACTCTAATCTGTTGGAAACTGGTCTCTTCCGAATCTCACCTGCCTCTTATCCCTCAAACGTCAACGCTGCTGCGCCTGCTTTGCCCATGACATGAACCTGACTTAAGCTATGGAAATCCTATGCTATTTGGTCAGAACCCAAGAAGGCCAGGCTAAAATGAGGAGCAGCCACATTGCACAAGCTCGGGCGCCTCTTTCCCGTCAGCATCCTTGAACTGCATTTTCTCACTTATCCTGCATGGAAGATGCTTTCAGCTTTGCGGCTTGGACCTATGCAAGTTGGCATCTGCCATTAGACATTTCTTGATTAAGTGAGCTTAATTGAGCATACCTACCGAGAAGCTATGGCCAGCGGCCCTTTGCCGAGATGATGCAGCTGCGGCAAACATTCAAGAAGCATTCCTTTTCAATGATCCGGAGACCCCTTCAGAATCGTACTAGTTGGGAGCGCTGAAGCTTCAAGTGCGATACCAGTTGTCGGATTCTCGGAACACGCACGCGCTCTTTGCTTGTTTGTTGGGCGAGGGTCCCACCGTCCATCCTCCCTCAAAAACATGGATCACCACCACGTCTACACAGCCGCTTTTGTACCCACTGTCTCTTTCATGAATCGCTAGGTGTTGTCAGAGGCCTCCATGTTGGTCTGCCTCAAGAGCATAACTTTGACAAGCTCCTAGGGTATCAGCGAGTATCTGTGATCCACAGCTATTCCTGAAGCTCAGGCGGAGGTGTCTACGGAGTCGTCCAGGGCGAATTGCTCGAACTGAGTTTGTCAAGAAGTTGCCCTCAACAAGCTTGATTCAAGTTTGCAGCCACCTGCAGATCCCCGTCTGAACTCTTGCAAAAGTTTCTCTCCAAGAGAAAGCTTGCGTGAATAGCGCATCATGTCCAGCCGTGAATCCCCCCAACGCCAGAATGCTCAAGATTTAGGCTATGGCGTGTGCCCAAAGCCTTTAATATTGGACCAACCAGAGCCAACTCTGTCTGTAGCTATCCGGTCTTGGGGCATGTAAGACCGGATAAGCGGAGCAACCCGAGACATTCAGGTTCTCAGCTCAGATGAGGTGTGTCTAACTTCTGGATATTCCGAAGAAGCCATCCTTGAAACTCTAGGATGACATTTCCTAAGACCTAGACTTCTCCTCCCTGAAGAGGCATGAAACCTCTCAGACGGAGGCCTCCCCGCAGCTTCGTTCCACATCGGCGAGAACTTCCGGCCTCAAGTGGGTCACAAAATGCGGATCCTTGCTGGAACAAGTGTGCTTGAAGAAAATTCTGGCGATTTGTGGCTGCTTGCCTCATTAGCTTTTCCAGTTCAGTCACCAAAGTCCTTCCAAGAATTGCGCTTTCCCCCAGGGTTCCAGGCCAAGCCAACAGTGTTCTGATGAGTGGTACACATTAGAGAACACTCTTAGAACCAGCCCACTGGGAGTTGTGAGTTTGCTTACGGCTTCCCCAATGGTGAAGCCAACGTCTCGACCTGCATGAGCAACGCATCTGCGCACCCCGAACCCTAAACCCTTAATAAAACAAGAATAGTAATAATAGTAATAATGCGATCCCCGCTATAGGGCCTGGCTGGGCCCATCATTATGGGCAGCTAGGGGCTCAGCAGTGCACGCACCACTCCGCAAAGAAGTTCACCTGCGCAGGGGCTGGCCTCTGATAATGAAATCTGGTATCGTTTCTACGCAGACTGCTGTTGCATGTGTGTCCGTACCACAATTCCTGCCGACATTTTACGCTTGTCTACTGCCCGCGACATGAGGGAGGCAGGTCAAAGATAGAGGCGTTGTTGCAGTTTTGCCAGCCTCAGCCCTTCTAACCTCAATGCTAAACTTGAGAAGTCTAAGTCGGAAGCGCCCCTGAAGAGAAACAAGTAGAGCTCAGATCGGAGCTCCGGGTCTTGCTGACCAAACCTATGGGAGCCTATGCTGACGGCTTTCTCAGCAGGAAAGGCGAGAAACGACTCTACAAGTTTGCCTAGACTTCGCGAATACCTAGAACGGTAGCCTTTAACTCCCACATGATGGGTATATAGGCCATTATTTGAACAGGTTTTTGGGAGGTCCAGCTGTTTAGCTAAGCCGACCTTCTAAATAGTAGTAGTTTCCATTTCATCCTAGAACTCTAGAACCCTATACGCCAAAAGCCTAAACCCTCAAGCCTAAAACCCTGAACCCTCAACCCTGTGATCCTTTTTGAGCTCATGCCGTGGTGGCCAGCACAGTCGGCTGTCCTTCAAGGCGATTGTCATCCCAGACCTGCAGATGGCAGGGTTCTATTGAGGTTATATTGGTGTTATATAGGGGTTGTGTAGGGTGATATTGAGGGTTTATATGGGATATATAAGGGTTGTATATGGGTTATGTTGGGGCTATATTGGGGGTTGTGTAGGGTTATATTGGGGGTTTATAGGGGATATATAGGGGTTGTATATGGATTATGTTGAGGTTATATTGTGGTTTTGTAGGGGTTACATTGGGGTTATATAGGGGTTATATTGGTGTTCTACTGGGAGTTTTTAAGGTTTTTGGTTTAGGGGTGCAGGGTTTAGGGAACGGGAGCCTGGCGTATTTTGAAGATCAAGCCCTTGATCCAGAAATGAAGGCAGGATATAACCAGGGGCCCCTCTTCCTTCCCAAGATTAGGGTTCAGGGTTTAGGATTTAGGGCTTAGAATCCGCAATAGAATGAAGTGAAGCTCTGGCCAAATCATCTCCTGGTATCTGATACACACAGCCTGAACAGCTAGCATCTTCAGCGAACAAACGGAAACAATGGTAAATGGTAGGTTGCGAAGACCAGGGTCCTTTCTAGAGCGTCCTGCATATGAGGAGCTGTGGGATAATGGGAACTAGAAAGAACAGAGAAGGAAACAAAAAAAAGGACGGGGCAGTGCCATGGGTAAGCAGTGAGGCTAAGAGCCCTACTCTTCCGCAAGCTGGGGAAGCACGTATATGAGCTAGAGTCTAAACTCCTAGTATCCCCCCGCCAATAACCCTTACAATAATCCCCAATAGAATCCCCTATTTAATCCCCGTTTAAGGAGTTTTTCGTATAGCTCATATAGAGTCCTAAATCCTAAGCCCTGAACCCTAATCCGTAGATACACATATCCTTAAAATGTTTCATTGTAGAATTCACGCCAGTATGATATGCCCCACAGAGGCATCGTTAGGTGATGTCGAACACCTACAAGGGATACTGGTACATGAAATCAGGGTCCCTTACATTCCTGTCATACGACTGCTGAGGGGGACCCAGAAGAGCAGGTAGGCGCCAGACCAGTAGCTCGAGCCCGATTCCCTGCAGGTCGGTGCTGACAGCATGTCAGATTCAAAAGCAACCATCCAGGGTTTAGGGACCACACATCTGAGGTTGAATAGGAGCATAGGACTTGTATGCGTTTGTATGGGGATTTGAGGGATTGCAGCAAGATGAAGAAGGATACTGAAGCCGCTGCATGGGAAGTTTAGGTAGGATTCTAGAAGGAACCCTATCGGGATCGCCTCATGGCAGTGTCCGCGGTGGTATGTAGTAGGGAATAAGGGAATAAAATCCCTACAGAATCCCCATTTAATTGCTATATTCCCTTCTTCCCTACTAAGAATCTGCAAGACTGCTGGCCTGTAGGATTTGCAGGAGAGCCATCGAGACTACAGTGACTGAGTTCTCAACCAGCAGCCGTTTCTATGGCTCAGAAGCCCACTCTTGCCAACTGTGGAAAATTATTGTCACCTTGTAGATTTGGCGTCTGCCAACCCTACGGCTTCTTTTTCACAACAGTTCAGGGCGGAGTGCTGTAAGGGAGCTTAAGATAATTTACCATACTACGCACACATAGTGAGTAATGCTGTTTCCCCATAATGGCAGCTTGAACGAAGTTCCCTAACAGCGTTTTGTGAAACCCTATCCTCTTCGTGGAGGATCTCTCGACTTGGTAAGTCTACTTGGTGACAAGGGTTCTGGGGCTTATAAGAGGGGCTATTCGGGATGGTAACTAGACTTACTAAGTCAAAAGATCATCTATAATATACATGATATAGGGGTTATATAGGGGTATATTTAGGGATACTGGAAAAGAGAATGGAAACTACCATATTAGAATAGGGAATATAGGGGTTATGTATGAGTTATATAAGAATAATGGAAAAGAACATGGAAACTATAGATAGCCCCCAAAAGGCCTCGGGACCGGCCCAGGCACAGAGGGCGGCGCCTGCAGCTGACACGCCGAGCCTTGCAAAGTGTACCGAGGAAGTAGGTGGGGCCATAACAGACAAATGGAAACTAATTGCTATGTATT
The DNA here is from genome assembly GCA_905231905.1 of Symbiodinium pilosum. Classification (NCBI taxonomy): domain Eukaryota; class Dinophyceae; order Suessiales; family Symbiodiniaceae; genus Symbiodinium; species Symbiodinium pilosum. The sequence continues at coordinate 41,118 of CAJNIZ010026657.1, read as the reverse complement.
GTTTAGGGTTTAGGGTTTAAGGCCATAGGGACTTAGTAAGTGGGCTAATGATGGGTAAAATTGGGGTCATTCAATGGCTCATATTGATAGGGGTTACTAACCCGAGAGACATTGGAGCCTGAAGACTTGGGCCGAACTTATGGGTTGAGAAGACCTACTTGCCATGATACCTTCATGCAAAGGAAGCGCGTGCTGCTTAAGTAGCTTGCTAGGGCACCTTTCAAGCCCTCCAGAACCCCTCCCCCCCCTAAACCCTAAACCC